>JACXGJ010017973.1:0-10662 GCA_016801105.1 Esox niger
ACCATGAGGATAAATGTTTTAGTAATAATCAGTGTGGCGTGTTAGCAGTGTTTACCATGAGGATAAATGTTTTAGTAATAAACAGTGTGGCGTGTTAGCAGTGTTTACCATGAGGATATAGGCAGGGACTGTCTCCCGGTCCAGTTGTCCCGTCACCACCACCGACCCAGTCTGGCTGTTGATGCTGAACTCCGGCAGGGTGGTCAGTAGCGTGTAGAACACCTCTCCGTTAGAGCCCTGGTCTCCATCTGTAGCCTCCACCCGCACCAGCTCCACCCCCAGAGCCGTGTTCTCCGGGACCACCACACTGTAGCTAATCATCACATGAAGAGCAAGAACACACTTTTAAGAATGAAACATTGTTTCTTGGGTACTTTTCTTCATACTCAGAAATCACAAATATGATTGCAATCGAAACTTAAGATTACACGACGTGGATCTCAGTGCGTCGGACAAGTGGACAGTTGAGGTCTTGAGAAATATAAGACTGGAGTTGCTGCTACACAACTAGACACACACACGCAGAAACAGACACAAAGACACACACCTGTCCTGGCTGAACTGGGGGTCATTATCATTCGCGTCCTCTACGTTCACGGTCAGGAGTCTCCAGTTGGACCGCTGGGGAAGACCCTGGTCATAGATGGTCACATTCAGGACATAGCGGTCAGAACGCTCACGGTCCAAAGGCCGAAACACTGTGATGAGGCCAGTCTCCATGGCGATGCTGAAGCAGCTGTCGCTGTTGCCGTCGGAGATGCCATAAAGGATGAGACCGTTGAACGCTGTGTCATCGTCCACCGCCCTCACCTTGAATCACAAGCAATGGGCCCATTTCCCATCTAATTTACAACAGTAACTCCAAATATGGAACGTTACACACGCTCAACCCTCAAAATATTAGCTCACGACAATGTTGGTCCATCCAGCCTATCAATCATAGTCCACACCCCTCACCTGGAAAACACTGGCTCCCACCTCCAGATCCTCCCTGACCACAATACTGGAGGGAAACAAGTCAAACTCAGGCGTCTGTCTGTTGACCGAGAACATTTCTTTGTATCCTTCATCAAGCTTGGGTCTCCCCACCATCGCCGACTTCTAGAGGAGGAGGAATTTCTCAGTTACATTGTCCACTTATTATACTGTTCAAAAAAATTAAGAGAACATTTAAATCACACATCTGGTCTCAATGAAGGAAATATATTAAAGATCAAAATCTAAACTGTCAAATTTTTTTGGAACAAAATTACATGTATGTAAACCAAAATCACCAACCGATTGAGAGCTGGATTTAAAATCTAAGCAAAACATTGAAATCACAAGCTATTCCAAATTGCCGTAACTTTCATCATGCCAACTCAATGTGACTCAATCATGTGTATGGCCCCCATGTGCCTGTATGTACTCAAGACAAAGTCTGGGCATGCTCTTGATGAGACAGGGGATTGGTGTCCTGGGGGATCTCATCCCAGACCTGGATCAGGGCATCAGTGAGCTCCTGGACAGTCTGTGGTGCCACTTGGTGGTGTTGGATGCACTGATACACAACGTCCCAGAGGTTCTCAGTTGGAATCAGGTCTGGGGAACATGAGGGCCAGTCAATGGCATTAATGCCTTCGTCATCCAGGAACTGCCTACACACACTGGGCCCATGAAGCCGGACATTGTCCTGTACCCGGGGAGATCCAAGGCCCACTGCACCAGCATAAGGATTGACTATGGGTCTGAGGATTTCATCCCGGTACCTAACAGCAGTCAGGGTACTGTTGGCTAGCATGTGGAGGTCTGTGTGACCCTATAAGGATGTGCCTCCCCAGAACATTTCTGACCCACTGCCAAACCAGTCCTGCTGGTCTAGTCTACTAACTCCTTTGGGTTAGGCTAGTGTAAAGACCTGACAGTTCTCTATGTGTCTCTGGCTGTCTGTATGGTATGTTGATCATCAAAACATTCTTGACACGAAAACGGACTCCTAATTAAACTACTCTCTCGGGAGTCTGGATGGATGATTTAAAACCAGAGTGGTTTGTGGACATTTTTATGAGGATGGCACCTGGAGTCTGTTATACAACCCACCTCCTTCCACAATCACCAGATTCAATAATAAACTACCATCAGGAAACTGTCCGAAGCTCTCTGTCACATGACTTCAGGGTGTGGGTGGGGTTTATGCTGCGCTGCTACTGCTACGGTAACACAGTGACATGGACATAAAGACATGGACAAGATACCCGCAGCAGCATCTCAGCCATCCTCTGAGCCACACTGGTCTCTTGACAAGTGATGCTACGGGACGGTATCCTTCCCCGGACCACAGACACGTTGACATAGGTGGGCTCTGAACACAGCTCCCCATCCGTCGCCTCCACCTTAAGAGGAATTAGAACAGCCAGGAGGGCTTTGGAATGAAACCCCATTCCTTATTTAGCTCACTTCAGAGGAATGGATAATGTTGATACTGTAAAAAGAAGTGAAGTACCTTCAGGTTGAAGACACCCGTCTTGAGGTTAGCGGAGGCCAGGGACCTCCTCAGGAATAGGGCTCCGGAGTCTGGGTTCAGGTTGAAATAATCCAGTTCATTACCTGACATGATCCTGTACTTAACCAGCCCCAGGTCATCAATGTCTGCAATACCAACACAATGTTATTAACAAATGCAGTCCAGGAATAACTGCCCCCAGCATCATGTTCCCAATGCTGTCCCCAACAAGTCCCCAACACTGCCCCCAACACCCTGTTCCCAATGCTGTCCCCAACAAGTCCCCAATACTGTCCCAACATCCTGTTCCCAATGCTGTCCCCAACAAGTCCCCAACACTGTCCCCAACATCCTGTTCCCAATGCTGTCCCCAATACTGTCCCCAACATCCTGTTCCCAATGCTGTCCCCAACAAGTACCCAATACTGTCCCCAACATCCTGTTCCCAATGCTGTCCCCAACGTCCTGTTCCCAATGCTGTCCCCAACACTGTCCCCAACGTCCTGTTCCCAATGCTGTCCCCAACACTGTCCCCAACGTCCTGTTCCCAATGCTGTCCCCAACACTGTCCCCAACGTCCTGTTCCCAATGCTATCCCCAACATCCTGTTCTTAATGCTGTCCACAACAAGTCCCCAACACTGTCCCAACATCCTGTTACCAATGCTGCCCCCAACATCCTATCCCCAACAAGTTCCCAACACTGTCTCAACACCCTGTCCCCAACAAGTCCCCAACACTGTCCCCAACATCCTAAAGTCCAAAACACTTTAACAACGTCCTGTCCCTCACACTTTCCTCAACACCTTGTCCCCAACATTGCTCCCAACACTCTTTCCCCAACACTGTCTCCAACTTCCTGTCCCCAATACATTCCCTAACACTGTAAAACGCTATACCCAACATCTTGCAATGCCCCAAAACCCAGTCCTGCCCTAACACCTTGTTCTGTCGCCAACAACCTTCCCTGTCCCCAACACCCTGTCCTGTCCCCAGCACTCTGTCCTGTCCCCATCACCTTCTCCTGAAAAACCCTTTCCTGTCCCCAGCACTCTGTCCCCAGCACTCTGTCCTGTCCCCAACACCTTCTCCTGAAAAACCCTTTCCTGTCCCCAGCACTCTGTCCTGTCCCCAACACCTTCTCCTGAAAAACCCTTTCCTGTCCCCAGCACTCTGTCCCCAAAGCTCTGTTGCCAACATCCTATGTAATTTAAAGCAAGCAACTACATGGTCTTGTGCTTGAATATCAATTAAGACTTTAAAAAGTAGTCAACACAGTGAGGGGAAATTTCCCCTGAATCAATGGTGAGCATCAATCAAGCACAAAGAAACATTTGTCCAGGACTGGAGTTTAGCCAACCTACCCACAGCCGACATGGTGACGATGTTCTGTCCCACAGGGAAGTCCCGTCCAATCATCCCTCGACAACTGATCCTCTCAAACAGCGGCCTGTTGTCATTGACGTTGACAATACGCACTGTCACGTTGACCTCGTTCTCCCGCCGGTACGGAGAACCCCAGTCCGAGGCTCGCACTGAGAACGTGAAGAGATCCGCTAACGTCTCATAGTCCAACTCACTGGTGGTCCTCAGCTGAGAGGACAGGAGAGGAGAGGAGAAGGGAGGAGAAGGGAGGAGAAGGGAGGAAGGAGCAGAGGACAGGAGAGGAATTGGGAGGTGAGAGCACAGAGGACAGGGAGAACAAATGGGCCGGGAAAGGAAAGGAGGTGAGATAATTGGGTTGTCAATTCTTGCAGGATGAAAACCCACGGCAAGGAACAATACGGCCGGCGCCACCAGTACCTCCCCTGAGTCCTGATCAATGGTGAACGGTACCGCCTGGAGCCCAGCGAGGCTGTGAGTGATGCACCCGTTCTCTCCACTGTCATCATCCACCGCCGACACCACCAAGATCACCGTGCCGACGGGCGTGGTCTCTTCCACCGACACGTCGTATGCGGACCTGGTGAATGTGGGCGTGTTGTCATTAGCATCCTCCACGGTGACCTGAGAGGAAGGCGGAGCCTGTCAGTCATCTTCAGAAACACTCAACAAAGGCCTTGATGACAGTAAAAGACAAAGCATCACCTGGACCCTGGTCTGCAGTTTACTGCCCTCCTCAATCACCTCTAGCTCCACCACTTCCTGGGGTAGGCTGGTCAGAGGGGTCGTCGTGACAATGACCCCAGTCAGAGGGTTGATGAGGAAGTGAGGCGGGGCAGAGAGGAGCCTAAAGCTGTAGGTGACACTGAGAGGCTTCGGGGTGATCTGAACCTCCACCACAATGGAGCCAGGGGGGGCTATCTCACTGAGTCGCACTCGGTAGAGCTGCTTTTTAAACCTCACCTGGACAGGGACGGCCAATTGCATCAATAACACACTGAGCAAACTGCATATATTAAAGTGAATATTTAATGTATGGTTATCATACACAAATTGTAGTACACGGACATGAAGGGTGACAGACTTCAGACGTGATGGGTGACAGACTTCAGACGTGAAGGGTGACAGACTTCAGACGTGAGGGGTGACAGACTTCAGACGTGAAGGGTGAATGATTCACCTGGACGGGTTCTGTTTTTTTCACTAGGATCTGGATGACCTGGGTGTTGGAGAAGAGAGGAGGAGTTCCTCTGTCTCTAGCCTGAAGAGTCAGGTTACAACCAAACGGGAACTTCTCCCAGTCAACCACCTCTGACCTCTTTACCTGAGAGGAGCAGAGATTAGAGTAAAGAAGAGAAATGAGTGGAGAAGAGAGAAGGGAAATAAGAAGAGAGCAGAACATCCATGGAGACCTATTTTTGGGCACAGAATTTATCATTCCTTTTCTACACCAGAAATTGAATGAGAAAATCTTACAAAACAAAAACTGTAATTTTCATACACACTAAATCATTCAGTGACCCCTCATTCCCTGATTTATTTAAATTTAACATGTATTATTAGATACATCTATATTTAGATCTATTATCATATATCTATTCCAGCTGTAATTAGATGAGTAAATATCTATACATCCTACCGTAAATGTGTTGCCAACCGACCGGTCCACCTTGAACAGTTCCAGGGGATCCCCCTCCACAATAGAGACCCATTCGACATCCCCACTGATCCCTTCATCCTGGTCCTCCACTGTGACCACAGCGAACACCGGATCACCATCCAACCAGGAAGGCACCAGGCCCACCGCGGACAGAACCGGAGCAAACTCATTCACCTGCTCCACCGTCAGGACCACCTGGAGAATGATTGGTCAACTGATGACTGGTCAGTTGGTGATTAGTGTCTATATACAGAACCATCTATCTGACATTGAATTAGTGTCTATATTCAGAACCATCTATCTAACATGGCATTAGTGTCTATATACAGAACCATCTATCTGACATGTCATTAGTGTCTGTATACAGAACCATCTAACATGGCATTAGTGTCTATATACAGAACCATCTATCTGACATGTCATTAGTGTCTGTATACAGAACCATCTAACATGGCATTAGTGTCTATATACAGAACCATCTGACATGGCATTAGTGTCTGAGAGACGGAATCTAAAACAAAAATCCAGAAAATCACACTGTATGATTTTTAAACAATTAATTTGCATGTTATTGCATGACATAAGTATTTGATACATTACAAAAGCCTAACAAATGTTTTTGGTACAGAAACCTTTATTTGCAATTACAGAGATCATACATGTCCTGCAGTTCTTCACCAGGTTTGCACACACTGCAGCAGGGATTTTGGCCCACTCCTCCATACAGACCTTCTCCAGATCCAGATCGCTGGGCAATATGGACTTTCAGCTCCCTCCAAAGACTTTCTATTGGGTTCAGGTCTGGAGACTGGCTAGGCCACTCCAGGACCTTGAGGTTTTTCTTACAGAGCCACTCCTTAGTTGCCCTGACTGTGTGTTTCAGGTTGTTGTCATGCTGGAAGACCCAGCCACGACCCATCTTCAATGCTCTTACTGAAGGAAGAAGGTTGGCCAAGATCTCACGATACATGGCCCCATCCATCCTCCCCTCAATACGGTGCAGTCGTCCTGTCCCCTTTGCAGAAAAGCATCCCCAAAGAATGATGTTTCCACCTCCATGCTTCACGATTGGGATGGTGTTCTTGGGGTTGTACACATCCTTCTTCTTCCTCCAAACACGGCAAGGCAAACTTCAGACGGGCCTGGACATGCGCTGGCTTGAGCAGGGGGACCTTGCGTGCGCTGTATGATTATAATCCATGATGGCGTAGTGTATTACTAATGGTTTTCTTTGAGACTGTGGTCCCAGCACTCTTCATTTCATTGACCAGGTCCTGCCGTGTAGTTCTGGGCTGATCCCTCACCTTCCTCATGATCATTGATGCCCCACGAGGTGAGATCCTGCATGGAGCCCCAGACCAAGGAGGATTGACCGACTGAACGTCTTCCATTTTTTAATAATTGCGCCAACAGCTGTTGCCTTCTCACCAAGCTGCTTGCCTATTGTCCTGTAGCCCATCCCAGCCTTGGGCAGGTCTACAATCTACAACTCTCAGGTCTTGGCCATTGTGGAGAGGTTGGAGTCGGTTTGATTGAGTGTGTGGACAGCTGTCTTTTATACAGGAAACGAGTTCAAACAGTTGCAGTTAATACAGGTAATGAGTGGGGAACAGGAGGGCTTCTTAAAGAAAAACAGGTCTGTGAGAGCTGGAATTCTTACTGGTTGGTAGATTATCAAATACTTATGTCATTCAATAAAATGCAAATTAATTATTTAAAAATCATACAATGTGATTTTCTGGATTTGTTTTTGATTCCGTCTCTCACAGTTGAAGTGTACCTATGGTAAAAATTAAAGACCTCTACATGCTTTGTAAGTAGGAAAACCTGCAAAATCAGCAGTGTATCAAGTACTTGTTCTCCCCACTATATATGGTTCTGTATATGGACACTAATGCCATGTCAGATAGATGGTTCTGTATATAGACACTAATGCCATTTAAGATAGATATATGGTACTATATATAGTAACACTACCCCTGTTCATGTGTGATTTGTTTCCCTGTCAATCATAATCTTGTGTATGTTAATTTTGACCTCAGATTGGCATGGTTACCTGTGAGGGGATTGTAAGTAAAGATGTGGTTCTCCCAGAGATAAGCATTATTGTATGCATTGGGACTGTCAGCCAACATGATACCACTGGCTCCAATGTAAATCTCCCTGGCATGTCTATCTGGCTAAATCTCCCAGGATGGCTCAAAAAACAAACAAGCAACACAGAAATTGGCAAAAAATAGCCCAGATTAACATATGTAACCTATAAAACAAGGTATATTAAATTGCCAACTTGCTTACATCAAATAACGTTCAGATTGGAGTACTATCAGAACTGCCCTTAGATACACCACCATTCAAAAGTTTGGGGTCCCTTAGAAATTTCATTGATTTCAAAAGAAAACAATATTTATTGTACATTAAAATAGCATCAAATTGATCAGAAATACAGTGTAGACATTGTTAATGTTGTAAATGACTGTTGTGGCTGAAAACAAATTTTCAATGGAATATCTACATGGACGTACAGAGGCCCATCATCAGCAACCATCATGCCTGTGTTCCAATGGCACATTGTGTTTACTAAACTAAGTTAACATTTTAAAAGACTACCTAGTCATTTGAAAACCCTTTTAACAATTGTTAGCACAGCTAAAAACTGTTGTGCTGATTAAAGATAAAACTTAGCAATAAAACTGTCTTTCTTTATACTAGTTCAGTATCTGTGAGTTATCGCCAGGAAATGGAAGATCTCATACAACACGGTCTACTACTCCATTCCCAGAACAACACATTCTGTCACTAACCAGAATAGACAGGAGTGGGAGGCCCAGATACGCCACTGAGCAAGAGGACAGAAACATTAGAGAGTCTAGTTTGAGATATAGACGCCTCACAGGTCCTCAACTGACAGCTTCATTAAACCCGCAAAAAAAAAACGCTAGTCTCAACTTCAACAGTGAAGATGTGACTCCAGGATGCTGGACGTCTAGATAGAGTTTCAAAGTAAAAAAGCCATATCTCAGACTGGCCAATAAAAACAAAAGATTAAGTTGAGCAAAAGAACACACACACTGGACAGAGGAAGACTGGAAAATAGTGTGGACAGACAAATCTATGTTTGAGATGTTAAAATCACGTCCAAATGTAAAGATGCTGGAAGAGTCCTTGATGCTATTTGTCAAGTTTGGTGGAGTAAATGTGATGGTCTGGGGGTGCTTTGGTTGTGGTGAAGTGGGAGATTTGCACTGGGTAATAGGGATAATAAAGAAGGAAGGATAATCAATTCCGCATTGCCATGCCATACCCTGTAGATGGCGCTTGATTGGAGGCAGTTTCCTCCTACAACAGGTCAATGACCCAAAGCATAGCTCCAAATAATGCAATAACTATTTAGAGAAGAAGCAGTCAGCTGGTATTCTGTCTATAATGAAGGAGCCAGTAGTCACTGGATCTCAACACTACTGCACTGATGTAATAGCAGGACACAATAATTATTTCAATTTAGAAATATTATTTTTAAACTGGTCAATGACTATATATGCTGTTAACTTAGCTGTATTTCCTATTCAAACTCATTTCATGTATGTTTTCATGGAAAACAAGGACATTTCTAAGTGACCCCAAACTTTTGAACAGTAGTGTATGTCATAGAAGAATACAGCATCAGTTATACAGTGTATATAAAATTTACAATCCCCTTAAAATGTCAGATCCTTGCGATGTAAGAGAATGAGACAAAAACAAATCATGTCAGAAATTTTTCCACCTTTAATGTGACCTATAACGGGAAGAATTCAATTGAAAAACAAACAGAGATCTTCAAGGGGGGGGGGAACAAACTCACAATAACCTGGTTGCATAAGTGTGCACACCCTTAAACTAATACTTTATTGCAGAACCTTTTGATTTTATTACAGCACTCTTTTTAGGTAGGAGTCTATTAGCATGGCACATATTGACTTGGCAATATTTGCCCACTTTTCTTTGCAAAAGCGCTCCAAGTCTGTCAGATTAAGAGGACATCTGTGTACAGCCCTCTTCAGATCACCCCACAGATGTTCAATTGGATTCAGGTCTGGGCTTTGGCTTGGCCATTCCAAAACTTTGATCTTCTTCTGGTGAAGCCATGCTTTTGTTGATTTGGATGTGTGCCTCGGGTTGTTGTCGTGCTGAAAGGTAAACTTCCTTTTCATCTTCCTAACGGATGCCTGAAGGTTTTGTGCCAAAATTGCCTGGAATTTGGAACTGTTCACGATTCCCTCCACCCTGACTAAGGCCCCAGTTCCAGCTGAAGAAAAACAGCCCCAAGCATGATGCTGCCACCATCATGCTTCACTGTGGGTATGGTGTTCTTTGGGTGATGTGTAGTGTTATCTTCACTGTGTTCCATGGTATATCTAATGCTTTGGAAATTCTTTTGTACCTTACTCCTCACTGTTACCTTCAACAATGAGATCTCAGATGCTTTGGAATCTCTTTGTGGCCCATGGCTGCAACTAAGAAAATGTGAGGAAAATCCTACTAGAACAACTGAACTTTATTTGTCATTTTAATTGATGCCAGGTGTGTAATGACTTCTATTTGACATGAGTTTGACTGTGATTGGTTAATTCTGAACACAGACACAGTTCTAAGAGGGTGTGCACCCGTATGCAACCCGGTTATTGCAAGAATTTTCAGTTTGTTTTTCAATTGAATTGTTTACGTCATTGGTCACATTAAAAGAAAAACAGTCTCATTCTTTTACATCACAAAAACCTGGCATTTTAACAAGGGTGTGTAGATGTTTTATATCCACTGTACATAGCTCTATCCTGAACAGAACAAGTAGGAGTACCAATGTAGGAGGTTTATGTTAATGAGGTTGTATATGTTAATGAGGTACCATGGCAGAATATGTTAATGAAACTAATGAGGTTGTATATGTCAATAAGATAATTATGCAATATATGTTAATGATGTAACAAGGCAGTATATGTCAATGATGTAACAAGGCTGTATATATTAATTAGGTAACAAGGCTGTATATGTCAATGACGTAACAAGGCTTTATATGTCAATGATGTAACAAGGCTTTATATATTAATTAGGTAACAAGGCTGTATATGTCAATGACGTAACAAGGCTTTATATGTCAA
>JACXGJ010017974.1:0-10663 GCA_016801105.1 Esox niger
GGGGAACCTCATGTACCGTTCTGGGGAACCTCATGTACCGATCTGGGGAACCTCATGTACCGATCTGGGGAACCTCATGTACCGATCTGGGGAACCTCATGTACCGATCTGGGGAACCTCATGTACCGATCTGGGGAACCTCATGTACCGTTCTGGGGAACCTCATGTACCGATCTGGGGAACCTCATGTACCGATCTGGGGAACCTCATGTACCGATCTGGGGGACCTCATGTACCGTTCTGGGGAACCTCATGTACCGTTCTGGGGAACCTCATGTACCGTTCTGGGGAACCTCATGTACCGTTCTGGGGAACCTCATGTACCGTTCTGGGGAACCTCATGTACCGTTCTGGGGAACCTCATGTACCGTTCTGGGGAACCTCATGTACCGTTCTGGGGAACCTCATGTACCGATCTGGGGACCTTATTGAAAGTCCATGTCCAATCATGTGTCCAAACATTTCAACAATGACAAAGAAATAAATGGCACCCTCAAAACTAGCAGTTATATGTTGTGAACAGAGTTTAACAAGTTGTGGTCTCCAGGTTCACCTGAGATGTGACTCCACAGTCAATGAGATGCTGCAGGAGTTCTTTGTCATGGTGAGCCAGAACGTTCTCCACCATGCTCAGAACGTTAAGAGGAGGGTTTGGGAAGTACTCAAACCAGTGCTGGCACCAGTTCACTGAAAAGAAACAAAAAATGTTGACAGCCTTATTTTCCCAAACAAAAAAGATTTTAAAGTAAAAGGAACAAACTGAAAATGAATGATCACATCCGAGCAGAAAGCCTGGATGGACAAACGAAACAAACTCCGTTAGCGACTCTTTGTGTGTACCTATAATGGTGGCAACCACTTCAAAACAGAGGAGTGGATTATTCTGGAAGAGCTTGACGAAGGGAAACGCCACCAGGGGCAAGTACTCGGTCTCTCCAAAGATGGCCGCCCAGTGAGCCAGTGCAGACAACACCCTGCGGAGACAGAGGTGGAAACATCAGCCCTGTCACAGATCCAGAAGGATTTACATATTCACGTGGTATGAATAACTACCCTGGTCATCGGAACGAGCCAGTGTGGTTGTCATACCTTTGGAGGCCTCGTTGCAGTTTTTGACTCTTGATGGGGTAGCGCTCCTGGATGCTGATGTAGGCAGAGTGCAGGCCTTTGTCAGTGAGACTGCTGAAGGCGGCGTGGTTCTCCGGTAGCCGTAGCAACGAGCGCCACACAAACATCCTAAGGGGAAAATAAACAATGGTCTTAAAGGGAGAAGGGAGGGTTGATCTGATTTTTCTTGGACACAGGAATCAATTAATTCAAAGAAATCAATACACGTCATGTCGGGTCATATTGGGTTAGTAACTACAAATATGTTTCATCCTCCAGTCCTTGATCTTCATATACTTTAAATAGTATACAAACAGGTTTACAGAGCCTATTCTTCATGACGGATAAAAACTCATTTTGATTCCCGCTATTCATCAAGGTGATATTGAGCAACATGTCTGAAACATCAAGTCATAATGCATACTGAATTGCAATACCTGGATCACACAATCTTCTGAGGTCACTGACAATTCACAGCCCAAACATGCATTTGGATCAATTCCTGATTTGTAATGTCTCACCTGTATTTTGCAGGATATTCTCCAAAAGCCTTTAACAAAGCCACCAGCCGCTTCTGGTTCAGCCCGTCAGGCAGTTCATTCTGAATGTAAAACACAATCAGGTGAATGCCTCATTCAATTCAAAGGAACATAAACATTTTGACTGTATATTTAGATGCAGATTAACAAAGATATTTATTATATAAGTTAGAAAATGTTCACATGCTCTGTTTTCCTTTTCTTTTACAGAAACCAAAAGAAAGGATAGACAACAGAATTGGTTTAGGGGGGGAAAAATTTACTTTTCAAGTACGTTTATCTTTTTGCTTACCAAGTATTGTAAACCCTAAATACGGGAATATGATCAGATGAAACCCTGGATGCATTAACTAGCGTTGGGCCTAGATATCTAAAATGTCCCACCTCTTTTTCCTCTGCCACAGAGACAGCCGGTGGCCTCAGGACTTTGGTCTTGACTGTTCGACTGGAGGTTTTACTCGGCCTCTGGACAGATTCTGATCTAACCTTCACAGTCAAAGCTGAAGTGGCTCCACCAGACACCACTTTGACCAGGGGTGGAGGAGGCTAGTGGAGGGTTACAGATTCACAGAAACAAGACTGGTTTGAACTATCTAACAACTGTTAAATAATGTTAAAAATATTCACCCATTCAGGAAAAACTCAGAAGACACTTGTTGAATGAGTTTGTTTGATATCCCAGGGATTGTTGATACCTTATTGACGTCCTGGGTCAGACTCTGCACAGCGTAGATGTTCAAGCCCCCGCTGTCCATTACAGTGACAACATGGCGTCCGTTGGGACTTATGGCGGCTGAGGTGATGCCGTTGTCATGGGATCCGATGTTAAAGAGCAGCTTACAGGTCTGTATGTGGATGAAACGCATGATCCCGTCCTGACTGAGAACGCCCAGGGTCTGACAGAAAACAGAGTCTCATCATTACATGCAGTAAGATGGACCGATCACAAAAGCAGCACTTGTTTTTTGAACTTCTGTAACAATATTATGATGTTGCTAGTGTCTTACAGTTGCCAATAACCCAAATTGAGGTTTAAATAACTTCAGAAAAAGCAGCCCTGGGACCTCTGAATATGCTGACGGTACACACCTGACTGGACCCACCATCAAAGCTGTCCGCCAGAAAGTCCAGCTGTCTGACAGTGCGGACCTTAGGGGGCATCTGGATCACTCGGAGGAGCTGCCGGGTGTCCAGACACCACAGGTGGAGCAGGTTGGACCGACCCCCTGCAGCTAGAGTCTTCCCATCGCTGGGAGGGTTCAGACAACACCGACAATCAGCTGTTGTTCACGGCTGATCGGGAGTACTTGCCGTAGCGGTCGCAGACAGACGCACTCACCGTGTGACGGCAAAAGCTTTGTAGTGAATTCTGGGCCCCTGGTCAGGGACAGGAAGCTGGTATTTGCAGAACAACGTGTCACTCTCCCAGGCGAATATCGAGTCGTCACTGAAACAGCTGAGGATGGTGTTGCTCAGGGGAAGGAAGAACACCTGAGAACCATAACACGTGGCCTCAATTTACTTAACACGTGGCCTCAATTTACATAACACGTGGCCTCAATTTACTATCTCAGCTTTAACATTTGCATTGCACCAGAGCTAAACGCTAAATAGAGTGACAGAATACTGACACGACAGCCTGACTGCCGAGGCTAAGCAACATCAGCAACACACACAGAACGAAAATACGTCACACTTCCAGATGAACTGAGTGAGTTATATTATGTCATGGGGTTCTCACCCTCTGTATTCCAACAGACTGGCGGACATTGAGCTTCCTTTTCCTCTGGAAGGTGTCCAGGTCCCAGAGCTGAGCCGTGTCAGCCGAGGTGGTGATGGCATAGCGGCCAGAGCTGTGGACCGACACAGACGATACCGCCCCCTGGTGGCCCCGCATCCAGCTTACCAGCTGTTTGGTATCTGGGAATGGCATAAATTAATAAATCACCCTATTTGTTCCATTTAGGTCTCTAAATAGGAGTGACATCTGATTCCAGCCTGTTACAACAGAGAGCCCTGAATCCCATACTCGGAATGACCCGAACCTCATTGTGATTGGTGGTGATATGTCTGAGACAGAGTGATGTCATATTGGGAGTGGGGCGATCATGAGCCTGGAGTGCACCTGAAATAAGTCACGTGACTTAGACAAAGTGTGGCTGAAGAGGATAATACAATGTTCTTTATCAATGCTTGTTTCCACCCTTCATGCTTTATTTAATAGAGAGCATGGGGAAATATACAGGAGAGAGCGGGACAGATTTGGACCCATGGTGCAGCAGGCCACTGGACCCCCCTAGGACACAGTATCTGGACATTTTAGTATCCAGAGCGTTTTACTTGAGCAGAGATAAGCGTCCTTCTCCAGTCAGATGTTTGACTTCGCTGGTACCAGGGGGCATACCTTTGTCAAAGCACTTGACAGAGTAGTCAGCCAGAGCAGCCAAGAACTCCGTCGTCCTGCGAAGATTAAAAGCCAGAGCTGTGCACGCCTGACCAGTCCTCTGAACAAGTCTAAACCTGGTGAAAAACAAAACAGGTGATTATAGAAACAAATTCATAAATGTGCCAAGGTCAAATTGGAATGTAACTTTCATCCTGGGGGGGGGGGGGCAGTAACTGGAGCAGTAAAGATTAACTGTGTTAACCTTCACAGTCAAACTGTAACTTTGGTGGCTCTGGGATTCTAACCATCACTTGTAGTTAATAGTCATGTCACTAGGCTACCTGTGGATCTGCTTTTTTAATATTTTGCCCCACCGGCAGTTAATGTGTTTTTATTGCTGTAAAACAGGACTAACTGTAACAAAGGTAAATGAATATTGTCTGAAAGTAAGTGACTAAATGCAGAGCCAGTACTTCCCTGTGTAACCGCACCTGTTTGCGCTGATGTCAAATACATAAATATTCCCATGGTGGTCGCCAGCCAGGAAAGAGTCCCCCGTGGCGTCAAAGGTGATATGGAGGAAACGCACGATTTTGGATTGATAGGCAGCTGCACTGTGAATCACACTGACCATGACCCTGTAAAAAAACAATGTTAGTATATCGTAGCTGCGATACACATCTAGCTAAATAGCTGCCTTACAGGATATCGCCTATTACAATATACAATACGTGATGCAGCAATAGACAATAAGACAACTTGCGTTTATCATACAAAATAACCAGACATCCTTTACTTACTGTACTGTGGACTCAACAAGTGGGTTATACACTATTGTTTCAAAAAATAAAACATACCCATTAATTGGTGTTGGTTTTCGGTGCCATATTTTACCATCCTCCTTGTTTCCTATGTCTGTGGTCTGCATATTAAAGCAAAATCGTGAATAAAACACGTTTGGAAGTAGCTAGCTATCGTACGTAGCTGTGTGAGAACTCACAGCTGATTAAAGTAATTGCCGTTGACTAGCCTATCGTCTGGCGGGTAAGAACAGCGCGAAATTTGAAAGAAACTGGTATTTACAATCTCTAATTGTAATAAACTAATCCGAAAGGATAATTTCGAGTATTCAAAATCATTATTAAATCGACCTGTAGAGCAAACGCCTAAACAAGCGTCTTAGTTAAAAAGTTGTTGGAGTTAACGTGTCGCGTTTCGAATTACGTCAAGCACAGCCCGTAAACAGTAGCGGGAATTGTGGGCATTGGAGTATTGAATAGGTTCAATTTTACATCTGAAATTTCCCAGTCCGAGCTCATAAATTTAGCACCAGGGGAAATGAGTATAGATTGAAGAAATATTATTCTCAATAAATTAGGGTATAAAGGGTGGTTGATTACATAGCGTTGAGTTTGTAGTGAAGATATGAAGAACCATTGGGTGCGCAAAATGTTGGCATAGCAAAACAATCGAACCCTATAGTTAGCTTTAATAACGTGCATGTACAATTTTGTAAAAAAAACAACGGAAATGTCTTGCTCCTCTACGTTAATTTACGCTTGGTTGCTGATAGCTAGGTAGCTGTGCAAATTTGACAGGAAGTGAGAATTTCGAGGGCTAGTCGCGAGAAGCCACGTCATGAAAACTTGACTGAGGAACAAAACCTGAACAAAACGCTCGTGAGCAGTGGTTGTCATCTGAAGAGAATTATACCAGAGCTGGATCGCTGCTGTCTTCGGGACTATTCGTTTTGCCGTTAGGCACTTATCTGACAGTGATTGTATTGCCAAAATCGTATGGAAAAATGGCAGATATCGGGGACTGGTTCAAAAGCATACCCTTCATCACTCGGTATTGGTTTGCTGGGTCGATTTTTGTTCCCTTGATAGGTAAACTAGGACTAATCAGTCCTATGTACCTTGTCTTATGGCCAGAGAACTTCTTTCATAAATTTCAGGTAAGTTATGGGCAGCGGCATTGTTTCTGTCGGCTGCTATTCGCTGTGTTATGGTAACCTAGCATCGAGGCTAACAGAAGGCCTTTAGTTTGTGTGAGTGGCGTGAATTGTGTCCAATCATAAAACGAATATAGATTGGGCTTCCGGGATGCATGATGAAGCTAATTTAACAATACGATGGTTGCCGCTGTAGTTAGTAGAACTACAACAATTTAAGTGACTGTACTTGTATTTCGAAAGTTTTTCGTCAATTTCTCACAATCTTATAATATATTCGTATGTCTCCTACGCTACACGAGTCCCTCCTGTTTCTCGATCCTTGGTTTGGGCGGACACGCTTACAACACCCAGTGGACACCTGGCCCTAACAGTACATCGGGTTTATGGCAGTTATTTGGTGACGTAAGAGCAGGTTTCCATTGCCTAGGCAACAGCTACCACTGGCAGGCACCCTTCAGCACTACCAGGAAGTTTAGACTGGGCCGTGGTTTCATTAGGTTTGTGCGGAGACCGAGAATGCAGTTCATTGCATTAACCAGTGATGCGTTTACATAATGTCAGAGTAAACTGCTGCGGCTGTTGTCACCGTTACATGATTTGTTAATAAAAACGTTTAGCCAAACCGCCTAGAGGGCCTGCCAAACCCAAGGCAGCTCTCCCGCCCACTGCCCCCGTTTTTGTGACCACGCTCAGACACCTTGCTCTTCTGGAAGTTTTCTCGCCCCTTCCTCCTTACCAGGTCAGCGTAATGAAGTTCACCTACGTTTACGGGCAGCTTCTTGTGCTAAGTTGCAGCCTCTGACTACTACGCTTCGCTCTCTTTAAAACCCCATCGCTAAGAGGGCAACCCGCTCCAGGTAATCACTGGCTGCCAGTGTGACAGTATTTGATGCTACTATACTGCAAATCCTTTAGCCACCCAGCGTTATGCTACTGCAGCTAACTCTCCCGAAGGCTTCAGTGCTCCCAGGACGTCCACGCCAATTATGGCAATGACAGTTATTCCATGGGGCCGGATCTATACCAGCACTGCCAGGGTGTCAGTACTGTGCCAATGAAACAAACATGGAGCGGATTAAAGTCGTTAGAGATAACAGATCTCCTGTTGGAAACAAACGTTTATGTTGTCATAATGTGACTCACGTTTGTTTATTTTCCCTAGCTGTTCACTACTAGTTATTACATCCCGCAAGTTAAGGACAAAACAGTTAAATATTTTGTTTGAAATGTTTGCCTTGGAATATGTATGTGTGCCTTGTGTGCCATCGTTAAAAGTAGTGAGACAGGGAGAAAGGATGGAACCGCTTACTGACCCACTTTTCTATGATAGTCGGGAAGTTAGTGTTGCCAGTTAAGCAAAACATTTCCAACGACTGCTCCAAACCAGCCCCAAATGCCTGTAAACTAGCCCAGCTTGTGTTGGTGCACAATATTGACCATTTTAAAAGTAGCCCCCCCCACCCGAAACAAAACTTTAGATGCGGTATATACGCATGGAAAGCCGCAGATCCTACCGTTGCTGACGCCTGACTGATAACAGCATAGGCACACATATAAAGACAGAAATTGTGCGGCTCAGACGTTGCCCAAATCCCGCTATCCGCGACCAATAAATGTTCAACCCAGACTTTGTTTGAAAAGAAGCCCGATTTGAATGAAAACCACGGATTTGGCAACCCCAGCGAGTTACTTAATGGACCCCTTAGTGTATCACCTTTGACAAGGGCCCATAAGCTCTGATTAAAAGTTGCCAAATATGTTAGAGAATAGGGTGCAATTTTGGACACCAACAAAACTGGACAACATAGCAGCAAACAACTGAAATGTTCCTGTCTTTTTTTCAACATTGTTTGTGGTCCTGTCTGGCGCTGGGTCGCATGCTTGGGGTGTGACTCAGTCATGCTTGTGCGCCTTGAGAAATGCCTCCTCTGTGGCAAACGGCGAGGAGAGTGAGATGAAACCTGTTGTCAGGTAGATTCACTCTCTGGTTAGGTGACATGGCATGTTTTTAATCACACCTCAGGAGTCGTTTTATTAGCTCAGCCAGTTGGCCTTGGGTCTCTGGAACATTTATTCAAGACTGACTGCTTCAGGCGCTGATATGCTGTGGTGGAGAACTGTTGCCTGCATCCTTACTGTCAGTACTAACCTGCATCCTCTCTACAGATATGGAGACCAATCACCTCCACCCTGTACTTCCCTGTGGGCCCCGGGACAGGATTCCTCTACCTAGTCAATCTGTATTTCCTGTACCAGTACTCCACCAGGCTGGAGACAGGTAGGTGGCTTCCCTCTAGCAGGGGTGGGTCTGGAGAGGTTCTGTTCAGGAGGATGTGGCATTACTGAGGTTTTATGCATGTGCAATTACCTGCACGTTTATTGCGTAGAATGGATTCAATTTCCTCTCGTGACGCTGAATAGGTTAGGTCAGCTCTACTCGTCCTATCTCCTCAATGTTCAGATCGAAATGGAGTCCGGTTAGCTACTGAATAGTCCTTTACCCCAGCACTCCTCGGCTGAAGGCTGGCAGGTCCAGGGCAGGGTCAGACCAGGTCAGGGACACGCGGATTGCCAGCGTTCATTATGCAATTGTTGTGCATAGGTTGAGTGTGCGTCCCAGAACAAAACGCCGCTATCTGGCACTAATCAAAAGGCAGCGCGATGACGGCAACTTTTTCGTTATTTCATTTAAAGCATTTAGTGTGTTTATTGATTAGATCAAGGCAGGCAAATGGTTGTAGAGTTCTGGAAGAATAGAGGGTCTGATTCAAACCTCATGTTTAACAGTGCATGCCTCTGGGCCTACCCAGGTTACAGAGCACTTATTTGTCAGGCTCAATTATAATTATCAATAAAGAGTTCTATTACACAACATTAGAACCTCTGATGTCCTCGCGACTCTTGAAGGTCTTTGTCAGAACACTGTTCTTCTTAAAATCCTGGCCGGTTTGGGATTCTGCAGTCAGAATGGGATCAGAAGGATGTGCAGTATGAAACTAAAACCCTATATCTACTGTGCGTCACTCCGGAAGAGATTGTCGGCCACGTTGTGTGATGTCAACTTTCTTTGAATGAGTTCTAATGGTTCTCTCTGACCTCTTCCAGGGGCGTTTGATGGACGGCCTGCGGACTATGTGTTCATGCTGCTGTTCAACTGGCTCTGCATAGTCGTATCCTTTCAGGTCGATCGATAAATCAGTCGATGAAATGTATTTTCTAAAGAGCTTCTTTACATCCGCAGTTATCACACACACACACACACACACACACACGGTCTGTAAGGCTTCAGGAGAATCCACAGAAGCTAGTTATTCCATATATTTTACTACGTTCTTGTATGCACCAATGCCACCAACTGGTTTATTACTCGTAATACAGTCATGCTGTTTATTGATCACGCATTTTGGTATATTTTTGCTAACAGTTTTTCCATGAATTCAAATAGATGCCCATTGTTTGGCTTCTACCGACACTAGTCCTATGTTTGTGTCAGTGTGTCCTTGGGTTTGGGTCGGTTCCATTCATTCAGTGACAGCCTTTGAAGTGAAATGTGTACTTCCTGAATTGACATGGAACTGAGCCCACCCCTGACATCCAGTTCAGCCCCTTTCCAGTAAAATAGTTCCAGTTTCTCTGTACATCCACACTGTTAATCCAAGCCACATTGAGTTAACAGGACTGCCATCATAGATCAGTTACTGTGTCTCAGTTTGAAATCCCCACTACAGCTGGAACGGATTGTTACACTCCATGACCGCAGAACAATAGCTCCTAGTGTTTCTGTCATCAAGACATCTGTTGCCTTCCTTTTTGGGCATCTGAAAGGAACACCAAGGTCCCTGCAGGTCAGCGTATGTGGTCTGTGTATATTTGTTATGTCAACAAGATGCCAAACAATTCATCCAGCCAGGAAGAACACCGCTTTCCTTGACTTTGTTCTGTAGATAACTGGATTAATGATGGACATGCAGGTAAGTCTTCTACAGTTGTTGTCTATCTGCCCCAAGTCATGGCAGTGAGGGCAGAGATATTGTAGGAACATAGGGTCATATGCATACATAATTGAGAAGATTCCAACACGTAGTGAAACCCTGTAAGCCCGACCCTGCCTTGAAATGATGGCACAATGTTATTTACACTGGCCGTTATTCCCTGCACGGGGCCCTGATTCTTGTATCATTTTCATTAATTTCTCTATTGACCAGCTAGCTCAGCTTCTACCGTATGTATGAAGACCTGATGTAATTAGTCAAAGGATGTCAGTGGAGTGGGAAAAAATATCATAATTGGACCCCTTGTATAAACACTCACACAGTCCCTCAACTGTGCCTTGTTTCCCAGAGGAGCCTACGCAACCAGGTGGCATTTAGCTAAAACCTATTGGAAACTTTGTTGCCCATTTTACAGGGTCAAGCTATTTGCGCCCCCTGGGTTCTATTTTAAACAAACCAAATGCAATGGGGACTATTAAGGCCTGCGCTGCTGTAGGTCCCAGCGTGTTGCACCAGTGGTCTGGATGTTGCGCTGCTGTAGGTCCCAGCGTGTTGCACCAGTGGTCTGGATGTTGCGCTGCTGTAGGTCCCAGCGTGTTGCACCAGTGGTCTGGATGTTGCGCTGCTGTAGGTCCCAGCGTGTTGCACCAGTGGTCTGGATGTTGCGCTGCTGTAGGTCCCA
>JACXGJ010017975.1:0-10663 GCA_016801105.1 Esox niger
GGGATCATCTTTATTTTCCCACATGCCAACAGTACTCTCTCTCCTTCGCTACAAGACACAAACACACACAAACAGTTGTCTCTATCCAGAGCTAATTTCACATAACGCACATAACTCAAACACCAGCGCTGATTACAACTGATGTGCTGCTACTGGCTCCAAAGGGGGAGTGCTGGAGCCACTAAATCATCTCAACTCCCTCATCCTCCTTCTCCTCCTTCTCTTCTGTCTCTTCTGGCTTTTGTCCTCACAGTTCCAGTTTTAGTCTGCTCTGGTGAATGAAGCACTGGTATTTAAGGCCTGATATAAAAACCTGCCTTCAAGTGGAAGCTTTAATCCATTCCAAGATGAAGCCAAGGTCCAAAAATGCATTAAAATTTGCTACGCTAACATTCAGGACAGAAATACAATACAGTACATCCATATTTGACATACCTCCTTCCCTTGGCTTATCCAGAAACATTCTGCCACTTTAACCCAGGAATGTGTGGAATCTGCAGGTATGTCTTCAAACACCCTATCATGGCCCATATATTCTAATAGCCACATAGTCAGTGAGTGACTGTTATTATATCAATTGATGCCTTGAATGTTATCGCTGTATAGATTTTGACAGAAAGCCATTCCAAAAATAAAAATAAAAATCTATCCCAGTAATTGAGAAACGTAGTTTGTTGTCTACGTAAGGGAAATGTAAATGAAGTATGTTTTTTTTCAAGTCAAGATTATACGAGATACCACCTTAATGTCACTCAAGTAATGTAAACAGCTGATTTTCAATGACCGTTTCACATTTTCATTTCATACAAATAATTTAATATACAATGTCAACTAGCACAATGACAAGTACTGATAATTTAAAACACACATTAAAAGAAGAGTGCAACGTTTGGATTCAGTCCAGTAATTTTTCCATATTCTTGTAAAGATAACGTTTCAATTCCTACCATTGCTATACAAATAGTTTTTGATGTTGTTCTCAGAAAAATATTTAAATTCGGCCCAAGTTAAGGAGTGTTCAGTTAAAGGAAAAGTTTGCTTTTTGAATCATGGGACCTTATGTTAGGGGTATCTTGCCTAATCCTGGACTGTGGAGACGTAATTTCTTGGAATTAATACAGTTTTGAGAGTAGCAACAGACATAGTGTGCAAAATTATATGACACATTTACTTTTTCAAAACAGGAAGGCCAGGGTATATTGATATAGGTCTCCATATGTTCTCCGAAAACAATTTGTGTCAAAACGAACATTGTTTCAATGGTTATCGCTGTTTATTTTTTCTGGAATATGGATAAGCAGCTGCCGGGCGAATGAATCTGCCTGTGAGGAGGTTGTATCTTTAACCGGCTTTGTTTACAGAACTGTAGCTCACGTTAGACAACTATCTCAAACAAAAATATTTTATTAGCTGCTGGTAAACTGATGCAAATATGTCTGCAAAAGAGGATTTATTCTGCCACCGGGTTTGTTTACTAAACTGTAGCTCACGTTAGGAGTGGGATTTATTGCTACCTAATGCCATCGAGAACCTTGATGTGTCTGTGGATGAGGCTGAAACGGCTCCAGCATGTGCAACAGATGGCAATGACTTTCAAGCTATTATCAACTGGGCAGTTTTGGAAACCTTCCACGTCCCCAAAGAAACTAGAAGAGGCAGAGGACGGAGGGACCATACGGACAAAGCTCAATTCTGTAAGTATGCATGTCCTGTAATGGCCGATTTATTTTTTATAAATCGGTTGTAAATTTTGTTCTGCATGAATAGTATGGGTAACTACTGAAATCATTACTAATACGGAACATTGGCATGATTTTGATAATGTTTTGTAATGGGCATGTTAGTTATTTTCCCTGACTGATAACATTTCATACCGATAATGATTTCATATTATTGACATAATAGGAGACTACATATTCTTGAAACATTTTGACAAACACTGTAAATTGTGTTTGTTGCCAGCTAGTAAACTCCAATGAGGTCAGCACCATATTGATACATTGATACAATGTTCGTTTTGGTACATTATCATATAATTTCGCATGCTATATCCATTGCCGTGTTCACTTTCACTGCAACCGAGAGAGGCTTCTGTTTAATAAATCGTAAACTCTCAAAACTGTATGAATTACAAAAAATAATGTCTAAAGTCCAGGATTAGGATAGATAATCCCAAAAAACGCCCCAGGATAAAAAATAGCAAACCGTTCCTTTAAGCATTTTCTGAAAAGTACTGGCCTGGACAGTATTTTGACTGGCCCGAATAAAAAAAAGCATTACAAGTGTATTATGACCGCATGCCAAATATTGAGCTGGTCCCCATTTTCCGGCCAAACAGCTCGGACCCAACGAGACCCAACTAGGCATGGACTCCACTAGACCTCTGAAGGTGTGCTGTGGTATCTGGCACCAAGACGTTAGCAGCAGATGTCCTGTAAGTCATGAGGTTGTCCAGCACATCCCAAAGATGCTCGAATGGATTGAGGAATTTTGGGAATTTGGTGGCAAAATCAAAACCTTGAACCTGATGTTGTGTTCCTCAAACCATTCCTGAACTTTGTGAATGTTTTGCTTTGTGGCAGGGCACATTATCCTACTGAAAGAGGCTAATGCCATCAGGGAATACCGTTACAATGAAAGGGTGCACATGGTCTACAACAATGCTTAGGTAGGTGGGTACGTGTCAAAGTAACATCGACATGAATGTCAGAACCCAAGTTATCCCAGCAGAACATTGCCCAAAGCATCACACAACTACCACCGGCTTGTGCCTCCTTCCCATAGTGCATCCTGGGGCCATGTGTGCTCCAGGAAAGCAACGCACATGCACGAAAGCCACCCAACTGATATAAAAAGAAAAGTGATTCACCTTCTTCTATTGCTCCCTGGTCCAATTTTGAAGCTGACATGCCCTTTGTAGTCACTTTCGGCAGGCGTCAGCATGGGCACCCTGATTGGTCAGCAGCTACGTAGCCCCATATGCAACAAATTGCGATGCACCGTGTAGTCTGACACTTTTCTATTAGTACTAGCATTAACATTTGAGCAACAGGAGCTCGTCTCTTGGATCGGACATTACGGTCCAGCCTTCGCTGCTCACATGCATCAATGAACCTTGGCAGCCCATGACCCTGTTGCCAGTTTACCGCTTTTACTTCCTTGGACCACTTTGATAGGTACTGACCACAGCAGACCGGGAACACCCCACAATGGTTGCAGTTTTGGAGATGCTCTGACCCAGTTGTCTAGCATTACAATTTGGCCCTTGTCAAAGTTGCTCAGATCCTTAATGCTTGCCCATTTTTCCTGCTTCTAACACATCAACTTTGAGGACAGAATGTTCACTTGCTGCCTAATATATCCCACCCACTGACAGGTGCCTTGATCATGAGATTATCAGTGTAATTCACTTCACCTGTCAGTGGTCACAATGTTATGGCTGATCGGTGTATATTGACTGTATGTATCACATCATCAGGATATTGATTTATACCAGAGATTTGCATCTGATTTGAGAAATGGGAGCTGATAGCAAATGCGGTTTACATAAACACAATGCAGCACACTTCTTTATTACTATAAATATAATTATAATCTTTTCATGAAGATACTTGCTTATTTGAAGTGACATAAACGCATAAAATAAAAGCATAGAATAAAAGCACAAAAGAATTTAGTTAATATATTTCTGGTTACATAAATGTATTAATCAAGTACTTGCGCTAGTTGGTTGACTGGCTTCTTGTGTGTCGCTGCTAGCAAGCGCTTAGGCAGGCATAGTTAACATGACACTTACTGTTGACAAGCAATGTCCGTATGGTTACTCCCTCTTCACAACATGATAGGCAACTGTAATTAGTTTTGGCTATGTGCCATCTCATTCATTCGGAGTAGGCAGACAGTCATTGGTGCAGTTGCAGGGATGTTAGCAGCCCGTTTGGCTGCAATTCACGCGACATGCTGCAGGGGACTTAAGAGCATGTTTTCGGTAGTGGTTCGTTCCCTTAATAAACGACTCTGCCTTATTGGCTTTCATCGGAAATACACGACATATACAGCAATATGTGTCTCTTGCCATTATATATTTTTTATTCCCACAGAACCTGTTCTTTCCACCAAAACTCTAGAATGCACTATGAACTATGATTGGTCAAAACAGACGAGCCATTGAATACTATTGGTCAAAAAGACGATACCCTTACTTTACCACATAGAGGGGGGAGAAGCGCCGCAGATGCATTTTATTGAGAACAAGCAAAAATTTAAGCGGGAAGAGTGACTGTCTTTGTCTACTGGCCCGACATTAGGCCTTACCGGACCGGGCCAACAGGCCATCGTTAATGTTGAATCATTAACAAAATCATCAGTCAAAATTAAATGTAATTAACAAAATCATATCTGTCAAATTATCAAACTTAAAAACATGTCTGTATTATCCCATACAATAATAACTCTTATGTTTTTCATCAAGGTGATCTAACTCTTGGATGGTAACCTGTCTCTCACTTCTGTCACCATGGTCAAACACTCACACACAAACCCTATTTAGACCCACCCAAACATGTTGTTAATGTGCCACTGTAAACAGTATCTGTCCATACCTATAAAGCTGTCTTTGAAAACATTGTAAACGGATTATACTAATTATATTTTAAGAGCTTTTTAGCATTCTGCTTTAACTATTTCAACTGTGGAGCCTGGTGGAAGTGAAGATGAAACACTACACCCATTTTGGATATAAAAGCTGTTGACACCTCTAAAAACCTGGCCTTTTCCCCTGACACAGTTCCATAGGAGGTCCTGAAATGCAACCCTGGTAGCTAATTCACACATACACCAACTACCACACGCTCCATGCGCAAATTATGTTTGCGTGTGTACAGGTACACACAAATACACACACACACACACACACACACACACACACACACAAACACACACACAGAGACACGCCTCTAGTGTTAAAGGCAGTCACTGCTTCAGATGTGTAATACCTCAGAGGCTTCATTAGGCCTTTACATCAACCATGGTAGCTGCAGACACGCAGACAGGCAAAGAGGCAGACAGACAGGCAAACAGGCAGACACGTAGACAGGCAAAGAGGCCAACAGACAGGCAAACAGGCAGACACGAAGACAGGCAAACAGGCAGACAGGCAAAGGGGCAGACCGGCCGACAGACAGGCAAACAGGCAGACCGGCAGACAAACAGGCAAACAGAGAGAAAAAACTAAATGAGAGACAAAAATAGTGATTATCCAAAAAAATTCTAGATGCATTAACAGCACAGTTAACTACCATAAGGATGTGAATGACTTAAAAGACCAGGCAAGAAGGGCCATCCACCCCATCAAAAAGAACATTTGACAATTACGTTCTGGGTTCAAATCCAAATAGAAACCATTCCCTTTTATGGCCATGAGGTTTTGAGTATACTAACCAACCAAAACTTCATTAAATGAGATAAACATCTAATTGGAACTATAACCATTAATCATCAAAATCCAGTAAAATGTTTCACCCACTTAAAGAAGAGCAACTCTCAAACCATCCATAACAAAGCATTAATCTGCACAAAGAGAAACCAAGGGAGGAACCAGCTAAATCAGCATGTTTTGGGGCCTATGTAGACTCAGTGAGCAAGGCCTTGATATCTAGAGAAGCTACCACAGGAGACCTGTATCTCAACACCCACTAACAAAGGTGGAAACAGTAAGGTATGACCACATTTGAGCAACATGTTTTCCACAGATCATAAAGACCCACAACACATTTTAAATCAAATCAAACAGTGAGAAACTCCCATGTTTGTTGTTTGCGAAATACAATCAATGTCCAATCACAGCAGCAGTATTTGTGACCCGTTGCCATGAGGAAAGAACAACAAGTGGAGCACAAAAAACAGTGTGAACACAACCCATATCCATGTTGATTTATTTCCCTTGCTGTTCTCACATGAACCTACTTGCACATTTGTACGTGATTGTACATAGCCTACAATATAACACAGGCCATTTCTTAATTTGTTTAAACATTTGCATTATGTTTATGATTAAATTGTAATCTTCATTTATTTTATTTTTGTTTTCCACTTGCTTTGGCAATGTAAAAACGGTTCCCCGTGCTAATAAAGCCTTTCAAATGAACATTTAATTGACAGATAGACAGACAGATTGATAGACAGACCGGCAGCCAGAAAGAAACACACAGACACTGTACCTATTCATGCAAGGAGAGAAGAAAAAACAACAAGGACATTTTACCCAGTGGTTTTAACAGGGCTGAGTGTGGGAGATAGTCATCCCAGGAGGCAGCCTGTAGTTATGTACTTGGATATGTGTCAGAGAGAGAGACAACAAGAGGGAAAAAGACACGGAGAGTGAGGGAGAGAGAGCGATAAAAACAGATAGAGATGAAGGGAGAATGAGAGGAAGACAGAGCTCTCTGTACAGGTAGACCAATGGGACTGTGCTTAGTCAGCGTGCCCTGCGTACAGTCAGGAGAGTCCCTCTGAAGCGTCTGCATCCTAAACCAGCCGCCAGCAGCCGTGGAGAATGAAGAACGCCTTGTGATAATGTACACAGTGCCGTTAGAGGAGCTGAGGGGAACATATGCCCGGCGCTGTGGAAATTGCCACAGGCATGAAAGCACAGGTTCTCGGGCACAGGTTGACTGCGATGCCGGACCGCCTAGACCACAATGTGTCACATGAGGCATCCGGTTCCCGCTTCCTTCCAGCAGGTGTGTTGGCGTGGACACGGCCTAACTCAGTCATTTCCCACAGCACTCCAGGACTAGAATGGAATGTTGCCGTTGACAACCCGGTTAGGGAAAGCTGTCTGACGCGGTGACCAAAAAGAGAATAATGCCCTTTTCAGCACAGCCCCGCGCTTAATAGTAATGGTAGAGTTTGGAAAGGGGCGGGTTTACGTCTCTCCAGAGGTCTGTCAGATGAAATATGACACTGTAATTTTGTTTCTCATTTGGCTCTCCCTCGGCGGTGACTGGACCTGCCACTCAGCGTCCGTTGCCTGTTTCTGTGGCCTTCAACACGGCTCTCCAAATATCACCTGTCACCGGCAGCCCCCGCTCCAAACACACACACACACACACACACGCGTGCACACACACACACACCACAGAGGGATGAAAAACACACTACCACCGCAGCAAAAGAGCCCTTTTCGGGGGTTGTATTAATTTCCGAGCATGATCCTGGCAAGTGCCTACCTCGTTTAAAGATCACAAGTGGCCCCAGTGGAAAGTTATTAGCGCCCCTGGGCTTGTGCTTCCAGCCTTGTGTACCACATTCACGCCTCTTAAATCCCATATATGTGAGGAAATGGGCCTTTTTCATGCCTAATGGCTGGCTGGGCGTGGACCTGCGGTGTCGTGTATCCATCTGGGCTACAGCTCCACACCGAGCTGAACGGGGAGCAGTGTGTCCGGGTGGTTTGTCTGGCTGCTCAGAGATCCACGGGGAGGGGGAAGCTGACGGGGGAAGCTGACGGGGGAAGCTGACGGGGGAAGCTGACGGGGGAAGCTGACGGGGGGAAGCTGACGGGGGAAGCTGACGGGGGAAGCTGAGTGGCAGACGAGTTCTGACAGCTCCTTTGACAACCTGTTCAACCCACAGGCCGTCTGAAAGGCTGCTGCCTCCCTCCCTCCCTCTCACCCCCCGTCACAATAGCGCTGGGTAGATTGCTGCTGTTGCTTTTACCAGATTCACCCTAGTGAGCAGGTGCTGGGAATCCCATCCAATCACAGTCAATCTTCTTTAAATAGATCTTTTTTTTAAGCAGCAAAACGGGGCCTCTAAGTTCCATCAGCCAATGACCCAATGAGTCTCTAATGCAATCAAGGCAATCCCAGCTTATCCACGGGGAGTCATTTCAGTGAGGGATTCTGGGGGACAGTGTGCACTGACGCACCTGCACCGTGTGCCAAATCCCCATGATGCACTGCTCTGGCAGTACAGGTCAATTCCAAACAAGGTAGGTGATGTAGGTAGCTAGGGCCTACAGATATCAATAGATGTCAGTAGAGACAGATGTACATCTCCACACTTAACCCCCTCCAGTTAATCAACCAACTACTTCCACACAGAAGAGAAAACAAGCAGGAAAATGCAAGAGGAATACATGTCAATTCTCCTATGGGTGTTTAAACACTGGGAACATTTGCCACACCACTGGGCAAATGAAGGTCAGTTGGAATATTAAACAATATCTGACTGGGCTTTTTCCTCTGTCTGGATCTCTGTCTGTCTGTCTAGCGAATTATGTGTCTGGCTGTGTGTCTGTCTTCCTGTCTGGCTGTGTGTCTGTCTTCCTGTCCGGCTGTGTGTTTCTCTAGCTGTGTGTCTGTCCGGCTGTGTCTGTCTGGCAGTGCGTATGTCTCTCTGGCTGTGTGTCTGTCTGGCTGTGGGTCTGTCTGGCCCTGCAGCAGCAGGTTGAGGACCAGTTCATTTCCACTGCGCTCCCCTGTCTCAGGCCTAACTACAAGTGACGGCAGGGAGATTAAACACTCTGAGTCGTGCCTTGCCTGCTGCAGAGGAGAGATCCTTACACCAGCCTAGCTCAGACCAGCACTGATAATGGAGCTGTGTCTGACTGGACTGGTCTGAAGGGAGGAATCCAAGCCAAGCTCACATACTGAAGGCACATATTTGACCAGTCTGTTGATATGACGCGCACTGAGAATGGACTGGAATTAGCTACTGTGATGTCTAAGGAAGGCACTTTATGATGTGTCCATGTCAAAGCCAGGATTAAAAGGATTACATTTTGTAACGCTGAAATAACAAACCCTTCAAAAGGCTTCAAGTTTTTTACATTTTACTTTGAAACAAAAATATATGCATGTATGTGTGTGGGTGTGTGTGTGTGTTTGTGTGTGTTTAAATCCAAAGTAGTATGCTGCTGTTTTATCTTGCATTTTAGTGAACAATAACGTTTAGAAATCTAAACAAAGATTTCCTCTAGTGTTTCCCGTATTTACTGGTTGACAAGATGGATGTAAATGTCGCTGTTTGTGTTCAGTGGGGGAGGAAGCTTGGCCATGCACTAACAGATATCAGCCCTGTTTTTATTTGGTACGCCTGAAAAACTCAAACGCTGTTATTAAATGTAAGCGCTTGGGCAGGTATGCTAAATTAGCTAATATGGAGTCCTGGATGCAGCCGTTATGGACAGTCACGCACTGTTGTTTTTTTCTGCCATTTACAAAATCTCAATGCACAACGAAATGTCAGCCATGATATTAGATTACCGGAGCACCAGAACAAATTTCCTGTCACAAACCAAGGCATCCGTTTTCATTCTTTTATCATTGGGTTTCTTTCATCTGCTTCCTCACGGGAAGTCGGTGTGGACGGAGGAACCCAGAAGCTTTATACTGGTCAGTCCTCCTGTTCATCTACAATAGTGTTTGTTCTCTCAGTCTCAGCGTGAGCTCCAGTCCTTATCCTAGCAAGGATGTGTGCAAATATGTCTAGACAGTTAATAAGGTCAGGCCCCTCCCTCCACCTGACCCTGTGACCCTTCAATGACCCTTCAAACTCTTCAGCAGACCCATCAGCTCAGTGGAAGTGCTAGGTGGGTGGGGCCTGTTCCACACACACACACACACACACACACACACACACACACAGACAGCTCAGTGTCAGTGAGCAGGTTTATATCCCTGTCGTCATCCTGCTGGTAGTACAGTATCTGGCTCCCACCCAGCAAGACATGGGAACTGGGGCAGAGGAAGGAATAAAGGGTTGATTGTGGCTACCCACTGGCTTGAAAACACACTGCAGGCTGGACCGGATCAAACCGAACCCTTGCACGGCACTGGGTCGGGCCCCCAGAACACAGCCACCTCACCATACCACAGAACACATTGCAGGCCGAGGGGGAACAAATCGGACAGGAGTTGTTTCAGCTTAGCCAAATAAGGGCACTTTGTTTTGAGACACACTCCAAGCCGATTACAATAAACCAATGACTAAGCATAAGCTAGCCCTGATATTGAGGCCCTTCCATTGTGGTTAGAACCTGTCTTTTGGCCTGGCCTCTGGGTGTTCTTACATCAGCTCCTAATTTCAATATGACGGATACCTTCCATGGGTTCCCTGGTTTAATATGACGGATACCTTCCATGGGTTACCTGGTTTAACATGACGGATACCTTCCATGGGTTCCCTGGTTTAATATGACAGATACCTGCCACGGGTTCCCTGGTTTAATATGACAGATACCTGCCACGGGTTCCCTTGTTTAATATGACGGATACCTGCCACGGGTTCTCTGATTTAATATGACAGATACCTGCCACGGGTTCCCTGGTTTAATATGACGGATACCTGCCACGGGTTCTCTGATTTAATATGACAGATACCTGCCACGGGTTCCCTGGTTTAATATGACGGATACCTGCCACGGGTTCTCTGATTTAATATGACAGATACCTGCCACGGGTTCCCTGGTTTAATATGACGGATACCTGCCACGGGTTCTCTGATTTAATATGACAGATACCTGCCACGGGTTCCCTAGTTTAATATGACGGATACCTTCAATGGGTTCCCTGGTTTAATATGACAGATACCTGCCACGTGTTCCCTGGTTTAATATGACAGATACCTGCCACGGGTTCCCTGGTTTAATATGACAGAT
>JACXGJ010017976.1:0-10659 GCA_016801105.1 Esox niger
TAGCCTGAGACCTATGTGATTATTACTCAGTCAGAGTGATCGGGGGTTGAGCTAGCCTGAGACCTATGTGATTATTACTCAGTCAGAGTGATCGGGGGTTGAGCTAGCCTGAGACCTATGTGATTATTACTCAGTCAGAGTGATCGGGGGTTGAGCTAGCCTGAGACCTATGTGATTATTACTCAGTCAGAGTGATCGGTGGTTGAGCTAGCCTGAGACCTATGTGATTATTACTCAGTCAGAGTGATCGGTGGTTGAGCTAGCCTGAGACCTATGTGATTATTACTCAGTCAGAGTGATCGGTGGTTGAGCTAGCCTGAGACCTATGTGATTATTACTCAGTCAGAATGATCGGTGGTTGAGCTAGCCTGAGATGTGATTATAACTTTGTGGAAAAACTCAAATGTACAGACACTTTTTTCCAAAACAGTAAAAACACAGAATTGAGAAACACCAATTGTTTGACATATACATTATACGTAATACCCTTCAATTTTGAAACTACGCCAAGAAAAGTAGCAGATTTACTGTGTGCTTTTTGTAATCCCAATTCCCACATACAGGAGTATATGCAGTTCTCATGTGATCCACTACAAATCTAATAAATCTCATGTGTGAACACTGCAGTCTCCCAGCTACGAATCTTTCAACACATCACTGAAATTATCCCACTTCGGTTTAGACATTATTGGCTTCAAAGCACAACATTTGTCAAATACATTTTCAGCCTGTTGCATGTTCTGTCTGTGATGCTCAGGTTTAACCATCAGTTGATAGGAAATACTCTGCCTGCGGCCAGAGACGTTACCTCAGAGCTGCAGTTGTACCTACTACACTGCAAGCGTAAACAGAGTTAGAACCTAATTTGGATCGAATTGTTATTGGTATAAAATAGCAGCAGCAGTCGGCTACATTCATCAAAGCCCAACACAGTTATTTTGCTAAAAGCCAATGACTGGGCCAGATTCGCTATTAAAGGACAATTACACTGGGAAAACAAATTGACCATATAGAGGTCATTACAGGAAATAACAATTACACTGTTATTCTACAGCCCAGCCACTTGTGTCTATTCCAGCAGGACCATAGAGAAACCACTCGTGTGTGAAACAGGACAAATATAAACATGGTACTGGTGAATGATCCTTTGGTGTTTACCGTTATGGAGCCGCTTAGTTGTTTAACTGTTTGCTCCAGCTGTTCCCGCTCCAGTTTCAGCTCCGCACTCCACTTCATTAGCTTTTGTTTTTCCTCCTCTTTAGCTGTCAGGGAACAGAAATAACACACAGAAAACAGTGAGACTTTGAAGCAATCTTTGAGTGTATGACACCGGGAACGGAGCTCTTCCATCTCCCACCGCCTCAGCTGACTGAAGCAGAACCACAGTTTATGGAGACACATGGTGCTCTGGTAGTACCTTCTTTATAGGCGATGTAGGAATGAACAATAGCCAGCGTTCCCGGCCATTGAATCGCATCTTCCTTTTTCAAAATCTGGAGAGGAGAGCACAGCGTTGTTGTATTGGGAGTAACTAGGCGTAGAAAAGCACACTGCGGTGCAGTCACCCTCTGGTGACGTCACGGCGGACAAACCAAACAAATTAGATGGGAGTGTAAGATGCCATCCTCCACAGACAAAATGAGTGACGAAGAATATACATAAAACAATACAGATTCACGTTCAAGCTTACAAAGGAAGGAACAGCCATATCTTAAAATCATTTGAAAAGGGGAGAAAAAAGGGCCATCTGATGAACGCCTACAGAGAAGACTATGTTTCTGGAGAACCTGCAGAATATATTCTGAGCCAACTGCCCTGCTTTGAAAAAAGTAACCAATTGATCTAGATCATTAAAGCACTGGACTGCTGGGCCGAGCCTTCCCCCTGATCAGTAAGTCGGGTGCTGCTTTTACCTGGTCTTGACATTTGGGACAGATCCACATGCCTTTAGGAATGGTTTTCAGGGGTGGGTCCAGGCAGTCCAGGTGATAGACCCGTGAGCATGTGTCACACATGAGCAACTGGCCACTGCGTCTGCACACAGTGCAGAAATCCTCATGGATGTCTCCCTGTCAGGAAGAATTGCACCAATCAGTTTCACTGCCCGTCTAGGCCTGACCAATCAGGTGTGCAGAGGCAGGGCAGAGGGGGAGGGGCCATGTTTGCTCATTTGAGGTATATCCAATCATATTAGGGCCTTTTTTGTGATAAAACTTACAAAAGAACACAAGTAAACCATGTGTGCAATGCCTGTTTTAAAATCAACTGGGGATGGACTGCGTGTCTCATTTAAAAACAGAGTTTACATATGTACAGTACGTCTTAAACTGCAGCAAGTTTTAATGGCATTTAAAAGGGGCACTAACCGATCTTATCAAACTTAAAAATTAAATAGTTGGAAGTATCAATTTGACACAGGCAGTATCAGGGCGCGAGGGCTTTTAGGGGTACTGAATTTGAGGAGAAGGGGTACTGTTCACTTTGTAAGACTGCATCAAACATGGAAATAAAAGATGGATGATGGATCAGACAGTGTGGAAGAAATCAATAAACAAGTGTCTACTCGGGTCTTTCAAGTTGAGGTACCGCCACATTTTAAGACCACTAAAGTACTTCTGTGTGATGGCGGTGAGGTTACAGCCTCGGGACATTACATCCGATACAAAATAGGGAAGGCAAGGGCGAGAGTAAGGGAGGTCAGTAAAGTCGAGGGGAAAAAGCCCCCAGAAAGTCCAAGCTGCTGTTCTGTTCAACTAGCTGCTACTTACATCCCCAGAAGTGGGGTTGGGCAGGGGGAGAGTGTGGTGGGGTTGGACATGGAAGGGGAAGCTCCCCCCAGTGTTGAGCCGCTCGGGGGCCAGGGAGGCAGTATGACAGCTGAAGGGGGGGGTCGGGGGGTGGCTGCCCAGATCCGGAACGTTGCTGTATTTGGGTGGGCGACCTGGGTTGAAATGAGACAGACGAAAAACAAAAACAAAAGAAACACAAACAAAAAAAAGATGGAGGCGGGAGGAAGAAAAAAAAAACACACAAACAAACCGTCTGTCTGACATACCTTTGACAGGGGGTCCTCGTTGGCTAGCGTGAAAAGGGGGGGTGGGGGGTGTTGAGTTGAGGGCGGAGGAGTAGGAGAAGCACAGAAAGCGGAGTTAGTGCACTAAGAGAAAGAAGCTACATGCAAGCAGAAGAAGCAGCAGCGCAATCAGTTGGTGGCTGGAGGCAAGCGGACAGTCGAAGGGAGAAAACGATCGATACACCTATTCACTAGGACCTCTAAAGGCTACAGTCAACCTCAAAGGGAATCACTTGTCAGATGCTTTCATTCAGCTAAAGGTTGCAGGGAAAGGGACACTGGATGAAGCCAATCTGTTTACTATAAGGATCAACAGATGAACACAGTTTGAAAACAAATTTCAAATAAAAACATCTGCCAAAAGTTTAATTTTGACACAAAGTATTATTCATTTCCCCAAAATTGTTAAAATGAACACAAAGAATTTGTAGTTAGTTAGAGAAAATAAGTCTTCATCGTCAAGTCTTCGAGGTCAGAATAGCAGGCTACAGCCAGCAAGCAGATGGGTCAGCAGAGCAGGTTTAGTGTGTAAGAGCCATTCACAACAGTTTGTCCCATTTACATTATGTATATTAGAACACAAAAGCATCAAATATAAACTGCGGAATCTATACAGCCAGGTCCAAAATTACTCACACCCCACAATGAAGATACGAAAAAATGAAGAATTGTCTTTGCTATTACAATTGCTCAGGGAAAGAAATAATTACTCCTGGATTATTATGAAACAATGTAAGTATACTTTACCAAGGACCAAAACAATCAAAAACCTGGGCACCTAAACCGGGAGGCTATATTTGGCCAGAAGTGGATCGCCCAGTAAAACAACAACCCCAAGCAATTGGCATTGATATCCACAGACTGGAATTGGTACCAACATCTAAATATCAGTCTCTCGAGATGCAACCAATTGAAAATGCGTGTTGAATTGATAAGGGTAGTCTATATGTTCATGAAAAATACAGTATCGTGTTGAAGATCCCTCCCAACGTGTTCTCTAATCTCAAAAAACCTCTTTAAACATGTCATCCTAGCAAAAGTGAGGTGGTACATAAAAACTGGGGTGCCAATATTTCTAACTCCTTTCGTGAATGTGTTATGTATATTACTTGTTAAACAAAATCTCTGTGGCAAAGAGAAAATTCTAATAATATAAATTCACAAATGTTTGAAGTGAACAACACACTGTAGCTAAGTATTTTAGAATCATTTTTTACATTATTTTGTTCTCGCTCAACCTTAAAAAATATACTTTTGGACCAGTCTGTATGTTTTCTGCCCCTGGGCATTGGAACAGATATATGTGCAGGTGGTGACAGCATGTTGAGTAGATACTGGAGAGCGTGTTGAGTGGATACTGGAGAGCGTGTTGAGTGGATACTGACCTCTCTTCCTGGTGCCCTGGTGCAGTGGAGTGTTTAGGTAGGTCACTGCGCTCTTCTTCCTCTGCACGCCGTATGGGCAGGAACAAGTATGAGAGAAGAAATCCAACTATGACTCGGCTGCTAGGTGTCATGTGTTGTTTGCTCACACAACCTACTTGCCATAAGCTACATTCAGAGGTTCACATGCTGGAAAAATGGTGTGTGCTATGGTCACATGTCAAAAAATATGTTTTGTTTGATCTGCTCGCCTCTGGTTCCTGATCGTACAGACTAATATGAAACCCACTGCTGCTAAGCAGGGGAACAATTCTGTTAGTCCATACCTCCGGCTCAAAAACAGCTCCACTGTACACCGGATTCGCCGTTGTTCTTCTCTTACGCTCCTGCCTCCTGCTCTGAATTTCTATAATAAAAGAGAAGCATTAAAACACAGGCATTGGAGAAGACACATCTTGAGGTAATGCAGGTTGAGGTAATGCAGGCGAGGTAATGCAGGCGAGGCAGGATTTACTTCAGGCCTGATTGGCGGTGCTCACCTTCCAAATGGTCATGGGTGACAAGCCCGAGGGACACCATGAAGGCCAGTTTCTGGAGGGGAAAATAAAAAGGATATTAGGTCCACACTGTGGTCTTCCGTAAGACGGGTTCCTTCCAACGTGATAAAAGCTCCTAACTTTTAACAGTAACTGCGCTGTCCCAAGACAACCCATGCTAACGAACACAGACAGGTGCACTGGCTACTTTGACTACAGAGGATTCGTGGAGGAATCTTTTTCCAAATCATGAAGAAAACAGCAACGCTGCTCAATATTTAAAGGTTTTGCACCACTGTAATATACTGTATCTATGACCATGTATTCTAGGCAGGTTTTGCACCACTGTAATATACAGTCCCCTCCAGAAGTATTGGAACGGCAAGGCAAATTCCTTTGTTTTGTTAGTCACTGAAGACAAACAGATGAGCATGCTTTAATTTCCTGGTATTCACATCTAGATGTGTTAAACAACTTAGGACATATCCCCATTTGTATTAGACCACAGCATTGTTAGGTGAGCAAAAGTAAAGGAACAAATAATCTTAAAGTAAATAACATTTAATATTTGGTGGCATAATCCTTGCTTGCAATAACTTCCTCAAGCCTGCGACCCATCGACATCATCAAACTGTTGCATTCTTCATTTGTGTAGCTATTCCAGACTTTTACCAAAGCTTCTTTCAGTTCTTGTTTGTTTCAGGGTGTTTCTCCCTTCAGTCTCCTCTTAAGGAGGTGAAATGCATGCTCTATTGGGTGAAGGTCAGGTGATTGACTTGGCCAGTCTAAAACCTTCCACTTTTTTCCCTGATGAAGTACTTTGGGTCATTGTCCTGCTGCATAATAAACTTCCTTCCGATTAGTTTCAATGGATTTCTCCATAAATTGGCAGACAAAATGTTTCTATACACTTCTGAATTCATTCTGCTGTTACCATCATCGGTTACATCATCAATAAATATTAAGGAGCCTGTTCCAGAAGCAGCCATGCACACCCAAGCCATGACATTACCTCCACTATGCTTCACAGATGAGCTTGTATGCTTCAGATCATAAGCAGTTCCTTTCTTTCTGCACACTTTGGCCTTTCCATCACTTTGGTAGAGATTAATCTTGGCCTCATAAGTCCATAAAGATTGTGTTCCAGAACATTTGCGGCTCAGCTCTGTACTTCTTTGCAAATTTCTATCTGGCCTTCCGATTCTTACTACTGATGAGTGGCTTGCATCTTGTGGTGTGATCTCTATATTTCTGCTCTCTGAGTCTTCTTTAAACAGTGGATTGTGATACCTTCACCCCTGCACTGTGAAGGTCGTTGGTGATTTAACTTACTGATGTTTTGGGGGTTCTCGTCACAGCTCTCACAGTATTTCTGTCATCAACTACTGTTGTTTTCCTTGGCCGACCTGTTTGACACCAGTAGTTTCTTTTTCAGGACATTCCAAATTGTTGTGCTTGCTATGTTCAATGTTTGTCCAATGGCTCTTGCTGATTTTCTCTCTTGTCTCAGCTTGACAAAGGCTTGCATTTCACCCATAGACAGGTCTCTGGTCTTCATGTTGGTTTATCCTCTTTTAACCAGAAATGCAATCTTTATAGGTTTAAACCAAGATTGGATACTTAGACAAGTTATGCAGAGCTATTTAATGTTTGAACAATCAACCTAAAAGGCAACACCTGGGCAACAAGAAACATCTGTCACATGTTCCAATAGTTTTGCTTACTTGAAAAATGGGTGGGTTCAAACAAATAGTGGTATGTCCTGAGTTGTTCAACACATCTAGATGTGAACACCAGGAAATGAAATCTGAAATTCTAAACTCTTGTCTCATCTTTTGATCTTAAACCCAAATGTCTTCAGTGAACAACAAAAACAAAGGAATTTGCATTATTGTTCCAATACGTTTGGAGGGGACTGTATTTTATTTATGACCTTGTATTCTAGGCAAGATTTGATATATCCCATGAGGCTTTAAGAATTTAACATAACAGCACAAACAGCCCTTGCTGTCTGCCTAGGCCAACGAAGATACCCTACAGAAAACATTCCCCATGTTAGAACTCCTAAAATCTTGTTCAACATAAACTACATACATCAGAAACATACATGTTTACACTACCAAAAATGCATTGTATTTGTCATGAAAGTTCAAGTCCAGGTTTGCTTTGAAGCCTGATCTACAGCTCCCACTGTACCTGGGGATTGTCTTCTCTTTTGGGCCTTGGTGCTGGAGATGGAGGAGGAGTGCTGCTCACCAACTTCTTCTGTCCCGACCCCCCGTGAGCTTTAACAGTCTGGAAACAAGCGGAAGGAACACAATGCTAAAAAAAAAAAAAAACCTGCCTGACAGAGATCCTGTGTATCACGCCACCACTTTAATTGGGAGAAGTCATTTTTCTAAGCCCTGGAAATAAAAATCCACAAAAAGGGACAAGCCACTGACCTTGGTGTCTGAGGCTAAGCCGCTGATCTGCAGTGTCTGCGTGGGGGTGGCCAGGCATGCGGAGGCCGGGGCCGTGATGACGATGCCTGTCACGGTGGCGGTGGGCTGGCCGCTCTTGGTGCCCAGGGCCGCGCAGGGCTGGCCATTGACAATGCGCACCTGGTGGATGGACCCGGCGTTGGAGGGAAGTGAAGAGGAGCTCAGCTTGGTGGTCAGCATCACAGAGCCCCGCTGGAGCAGCTGGGGGGCTGCCATCATCGGCGGGGGCGGCGCTGGGGCGATGGCCACGTTGTTGTTGGGAGTGGCAGGCTTCGGTCGGACCTGAGTCGGAAGGATGGGTCAGACAGTCGGTTGAAAAGCCAACAGGGGTCATATTGGCGCACGAGTGTCTTGACAAGAGCATGTGAGCGGGACTGTCCAAGGAAAAGTAATGCCAATGTGGGGCTCTGAGATATCACAGATGGAGGAAAAATAAAGTATTTACCTCACTATGAACACTTAACAAGATGCAAGTAAAAGCTACAGGTTGCCAAATGTTAGCAGTCATTCATTTCTTAAAAGGAACACTGGCAAAGCCAGCAAATATTACTGGTGACCTGGATGGTTTTGCTGATGTTCCTCCAGCTTTCCTGGTGTTCCCAGACTATAACAAGCAGAAACATGTTGCATTTCGAGTATCGTGTTCTTCGTAGCTTCCCGGGAGTGAAACACACCATACCCCACCACTTGTGTTTTGGTTCGAAACCCTGGCTGGACTGACTTATACAACTCTAAGACTGAGACCAGTGTAGAAAGACCCGGAGCTCCCAGTGGCATCACACGCCTCATTGACAGGATCTTATGTCACACGTTAACACCCAGGGATAAAAACAAGTGACCATACCAACAGCCAAAATAAAAAATACTCAGAAGCTGCAGGACAACAATAGGTTTTCACCACAAAGGAAAAGCGGCAGATGACGGTATTAACACAGACAATCGCAACGACATACGCACACATCATTCTGAAAGCGGTAGAACATGAGGAAAGGGTATGAACGGAACCACAATAGTTGAGGTCTACGTAGCCAAGATTACAATTAATTTGTGTCCTTGTGCACACTGGTGTCCTCTACTGACAGCTCAGTGGAGGCCTTCTTGCATGTGGCCACTCACACATTGGATAATATTGGTGGGGGGGGTTAGGGTTAGGGGGCAGGTCTTACTGGGACGCACCTGTGGTTGAAAGGTGGGTCGAGGCGTCAGTCTAGGAGGAGGGACAAACTGAGGAACTTTGATTGGCTGTGCTGAGGTGGGGGTGGTGGTGGCCTGCACCTGAGACAAAACCACAGCAAATACTGTATTCTCTCTATTGAGCTGCAGACAACTGTTTTAACTGAAATTCGGACTTCGCAGAGAGAAACAACTGCAAAGGGCCACCTCACACCACAGCCTCAAAGCACCTCCTCATTAAGAGACATGGTTTTCAACAAAAAAAATACACAGTTCAACCCAGGTGGCTCTAAGACACTAGGTCAGCATTTAATCAGGCACCCCAATTCTAGCTTTATCATGTAGTTCATCTTTTTACCAATCACATCTTTCCACATCAACTTTCTCAAAGCTGATCTGATTGGTCAAGACTAAACAGTAAAAACATCCAAAATGGACTGTCTGAGTAAAAGAAGCCTTTGTTCGCTCTTTGTCTTCATTTGAAGAAAAAAAAAATGTTGGGGTTTCCTAAACAGCCATCAAGTTAAAAAGAAAAGATGTTAAATAAACTACTGGAAAGAATCACACTCCGACTCTAATGTACAGGAAGTTAAACAACCCGTACCACAACGGTGTTCTTCGACACAAATCGAACGGGCTCGGAACCCTGACCAGTCGACTTGCTAGCCACCTGAAGGTTGACCGGGGTGTTCTGGGAGTTGGAGATGACGTCGGAGTTGACGGCGCCGGGCTTGGAGTGGCTGAGAGCAGTCACCATGGCGACAGTAGCGGGGCGTGGTGCCATGACCGAGGCAGGCATGCTGTGAGTGGCAGCTTTCAGCACTAGAGGTAGAGTCTTAGTGGTGAGGACAGGGGGGACAGCCGATGTCTTCTGAGAGAAAGAAAGAGGAAAAACAGGAAATGGGTGATACATCGAGGCATAGAGGGAAAAGGGAGAGAAGGCGTGGCTGAAAACGGTAGAAATGTGTGTCATTGGGTGGTCCCAGCAGTCCACATAGAGCTGCATCGTGGGCCTGAATCACACCCGATGATCTTTCAGCAAAACCTCCCTTATCCCTCTGTCTCTACGCCGAATTAAACTGTTGAAATGCCTGACAACAAAGCTTCTGGAAAAAAAGTTTAAAAAGTGGAAAAGTTATGCTAGAAAGTTGATTTTCCACTTCTTGGACTGTTGACCAAGCAGATTCTTAAGTCTCTTTTGTATATATTGTAGTATAGAACTATCGTATGAGTAGACAGGTTTGGAACTATAATGTTCCAGTTAATGTAATACTTCACTATAAATCTATAATGCATATACAGATGGATGAAAAATTCAAGGAAAAAACATTGTAATGATGAGCATTTGCACTGCAATCCTACTGAAATACCCCTCTCTGTGGAGTTCTTGATGGACTGCTCTTGCTGACACAGTCTGATCACATGGTGAATTGACATTTTCCGTCACCTCGGAGTCTCTCTGTTTTTCCTTACATATCACAGTAATTCACGAGCATCAGGGTCCTCAAACGTGTGTTTTCAACCACAATTTCCGAACCCATTTACTGATGTCTATCCCATCGATCTAGATGAAGATGTCACTTTAGTCAACAGTTTCAAGTGAAACACCAACTGAGCAGTCTGTGACTAAAGCTCCTACAATCTATGCCCAACAATGAATCTTCCCTAAAATTCAATAAGATCCTTTACTCTTGCCATCTTGATTTAAAATTGAGGTCAACTGGGCCTGCTCAGCATTTAGGGCCTGCCCAGCATCTACATGCCACAGAGCATGACAGGATGTTAATTGCTTACCTCTATCATGAGGTACACCTGTTTTGGAAGCATCTGCAATCCTCTACACATTTACTCAGGTTTTTCCTGAGTACCCGTTGTTATACTAGCCGCTTATGATCAATCATTTTAAATGAGTAGAATTAGATGCTGGGAGATTGAGGTGCTTAGTGCCTAGGCTTGAAATCGTAAGTATTAGAATCCCCACAGCCTCCAAGCACCCCCCCCCCCCCCCCCCC
>JACXGJ010017977.1:0-10657 GCA_016801105.1 Esox niger
CAGCCTTCTACACCACAGAAGGAAAGACAGACAGACAGAGCAGAGTTACTGTCTTCTACACCACAGAAGGAAAGGCAGACAGACAGAGCAGAGTTCCAGCCTTCTACACCACAGAGGGAAAGACAGACAGACAGAGCAGAGTTCCAGCCTTCTACACCACAGAAGGAAAGACAGACAGACAGAGCAGAGTTACAGCCTTCTACACCACAGAAGGACAGACAGACAGACAGAGCAGAGTTACAGCCTTCTACACCACAGAAGGAAAGACAGACAGACAGACAGAGCAGAGTTACAGCCTTCTACACCACAGAAGGAAAGACAGACAGACAGAGCAGAGTTACAGCCTTCTACACCACAGAAGGAAGTTCCTCCCAAGATCTTTATAGCAAATATTCTGAGTATCCCTGGGAATTAACCACAGCCTGTAGCCGTAGAGCCCTTTTACGGATGGCGGTATATATTTTCCTTGGCACACTGTCTCCCAGGCCTCTGTAGTTCAGCTCTACCACATCACTAATTACCCTGCCCAGAATCCCTCTAACCTGCCTGAGGTAGATCCACCCGAAAAAGGTGAAAGTTTAACATATTTATCGACAAACATGGTATTACCGCATTGACGATCATTTGGCTGATGTGTCAAGATTTGGGCTGGGACTCGGATTGGGTCCGACTCGGATTCTGTGTGTGTGTGTGTGTGTGTGTGTGTGTGTGTGTGTGTGCATCCGTGCTACATCACTATAGTACATCCTTTGGACTAGATCCTCCATTACACAGCCTCTAGACCAGATCCACTATCACTCCACCCCTGGACTAGATTCTCCATTACACAGCCTCTCGACCAGATCCACTATCACTCCACCTCTGGACTAGATTCTCCATTACACAGCCTCTCGACCAGATCCACTATCCCACAGCCTCTTGACTAGATCCTCCATCACACAGCCTCTGGATTAGATCCTCCATTACACAGCCTCTGGATTAGATCCTCCATTACACAGCCTCTGGACTAGATCCTCCATTACACAGCCTCTGGACTAGATCCTCCATTACACAGCCTCTGGACTAGATCCTCCATTACACAGCCTCTGGACTAGATCCTCCATTACCCCGCAAAAATCTGAAGGTCTATTCTACAAGAGCTACATTCAAATATAACAAAAACTAATTACGTCCCCTCTAAGGGAACGTAATGTGTTTGATTTGTAACACCGACCAGACGAGATACAGAGTATAACCTCTACATTTCATTCATAGTAAACTTGTTTGGCATTCCACAGATTTTTAAATCCCTTCAAGATGTGCCACAATTTAGAACAGGTTGGTCAGCCGTTGGTGATATAATGCTTTTTACCCATGTAGACCAAATTCTGTGAGCTGTAATTCAATCAAAGCAATGTCCAGACCCCCAGGTAGGTTTTAGTGTTTTATTGTTCATATACACATTATAGCAGATGTTATTGCAGGTTTGCACTGAAATGCTTCTGAAACAATCTAGTCACTAAAATTAAGTAACTGTAAAAAAATGATCTTGAATGAAAGAGAGATGCAATGTGACCTGTATTCACAGTGTACATGAAGAATGTGTTAAGATGGATAATGAATGTGTTCAGAACCCCCTATTGAGAATGAGTGTTTAGAACCCTGTATTCAAAATGTATGTGTTTAGAACCCCCATAGAAAATGGGTGTGTTTAGAACCCCCATAGAAAATGGGTGTGTTTAGAACCCCTTTAGAGAATGGGTGTGTTTAGAACCCCTTTTGAGAATGGGTGGGTTTAGAACCCCTTTAGAGAATGGGTGGGTTTAGAACCCCTTTAGAGAATGGGTGTGTTTAGAACCCCTTTAGAGAATGGGTGTGTTTAGAACCCCTTTAGAGAATGGGTGTGTTTAGAACCCCTTTAGAGAATGGGTGGGTTTAGAACCCCTTTAGAGAATGGGTGGGTTTAGAACCCCTTTAGAGAATGGGTGTGTTTAGAACCCCTTTAGAGAATGGGTGTGTTTAGAACCCCTTTAGAGAATGGGTGTGTTTAGAACCCTGTATTAAAAAGGGGTGTTTAAAATCCCCCGTGGAAAATGGGTGCATTTATAACTCCCTATAAAGAATAGATTTTATAAGTACCTAGTTAACATGGGAGAGTAATCGTGTGATAGCTGGTTTATAAGAGCAATACGGCGTCTTGGGTATTGGTGGTACAATGCCAATACGCCACAGCTAAAGGCTGTCTCCAGACACTCCACACTTAGTAGGACAGCTTTTTGCCCGAGTGTGCTGGCCATATACCAGAACCCCTCGGGTTTTAAGCCGACATAGTTCTTTGGATTAGTTTCTTAAACGGAATCAAGACAGAAGTGTTGATCACTAGGGCCCCTGTGTGCTGAATTATCAGTAGTTGGTTGGTGTGGTCCACAGGTAGCGGTGATCGTTGTTCAGACGTCATGCGACACTGTACCCAGAACCCCAGCTGTACTCCGGTTCTGCAGTCGGTAGAGTGGGTTTGGGACGGACCTCATGCTGCGTCTGAAATTTTTGAGGTGTGGTTCTTCACGACCACGCACACCGCGACCATTCGCAAGCACTGTTTGTGTCTAGCACATGTGGAGGGACAGAGGTCTCATCTGTGCGTCATAACGCTATGACCCTTGGGTCGGAAAATCAGTGCGCCAGGACGTTGCCCCGAGTCCCAGCGGCCATGACCAATCAACACACATTCTTTGTGGTTGCAGAGATTTTAAAAGCGTTAACATCATAGGTCATAGAGCTCACTGTTTTGAGTTGTCTCGAATGCGACATCTCAAAGGATAAGCAGTTCTGAAATCCAAGTGGTTAAAAGTTTTTTTTCTACTATTGTCCTTTCAAATACTGAGTTTGGACTGGATTTGTAATAATATGTTGTTACACACAGGATCTCCATGTGTGATCGCTATTATATCCCAACTGGCCATAAAATGTTTTAAGTTGACTAGTTTCGGTTTGACCTAAATGGACACAGCATTGGGGGTCCCTTTCGGGGTAATTCCTGTCTTTTCAAAGACTTTTTGATTTTGCAGGACGTTTTGAAAGCATGCCATTCGATCGAAAACCATGATGTGCAGATCGTGATGTGCAGAAAATGATTTCCCCACAGGGGACAAAAACATAAGCTTGGCTATAGATTAGTTCATCTGAAAATTTTCTAATAGACACACACACACGCAAACAACACTATATAAATTACGAGACCCATGGACCTTTTTATTTCCTTTTCAAAAAATTTGAATTGGAAAGTCTTGATTGAGGAACAGAAGCGTTCAATTTGCAGAGGTGTCTTGAACTGAACCCTTCTGTTCCTCAATCAAAACCTTCCTTTTTAGCTTTTTTGGAAAGGAAAGAAAAAGGCGCAGTGGTCTCTTCATTTTTTTCCAGAGCTGTATGTATCTCGTTCAATATCAACGTCCCAAATGACACCCTATCACCTTAGTAGTGCTCTCCTTTTAACCCGGGCCTATTGGGAATAGGGTGCCATTTGCTATGAGCGCCTCATCCAAACGTGATTAAAACCACTTGGTCTGCCTCCCTTTCATTTTCCCGTAGCTTCACTCCCAATGTAATCATGAGCAGTCAGCGTTTATTACAGTTGCTTAAGTGTAAACCACAGTTGAAAAGGGCAAACATTTATAGCTCAGCTGGGATGTAACATTCATAATGTACTCTTTCACCAGCACGAGAAAATAGATTGTCTAGAGGGAACTGAGATAATATATGACCTCAGAACTAAGATATAGGGCTGTTTATACACGTCTTTTATTTGGATACGATTCCTGCAGAAAACCTTCAACAGGAATGTTGTTGGTCGAACGCAGTTGGATTATGGGTTAACATTGAAATTGTAATTGTTTTGGTCAGAACAGCCAGATGAGTCGCCAAAGGACACGTCAGAACAGCCAGATGAGCCGCCAAAGGACACGTCCGAACAGCCAGATGAGTCGCCAAAGGACACGTCAGAACAGCCAGGTCAGTCGCCAAAGGACACGTCCGAACAGCCAGATGAGTCGCCAAAGGACACGTCAGAACAGCCAGATGCGTCGCCAAAGGACACGTCAGAACAGCCAGATGCGTCGCCAAAGGACACGTCAGAACAGCCAGATGAGTCGCCAAAGGACACGTCAGAACAGCCAGATGAGTTGCCAAAGGACATGTCAGAACAGCACAGGACCCTGATGTCTTATTTGCTTTGTAGGAGAGTTTGAAAGTCAAGCACAGACTTCTTTGCCGTAGTAATTCGGGGAAGTATACAAAGAAGGTGCCCTAAAGTGTTTGGGTTTCGAAAGCTGGACAGGGACATCGGGGTGCCAGGATGGAGAAAGGTTTTCAGTGGGTTGAGTGGGAGCCACACTCCAAAAGGAGTGGGACGGTCAAGAGGCCAGTGGTGGTAAATTGAAGAGATTGGTTGAGCCTGAAGTTGGGGAGGGGCAGTTCTCCTTGCTGCCCCATAGAAAGGCAGCACGGTTGTGGACGGGGGATCTTCAGCTGGAATCCAGTGGATCGAGTGGCGCTGAGGGTCAACAGGTAAACTTGGGAAGGTTGAACTCTAGGCGGGCTGCAGCGTTTTGGTTGATTTGCCAAGGCTTGGTGACATGCGCCAGTTTCGCGTCACCTCACTCTTCTAATGCTCTTATTAATCACCACCACCAAACGTTTTTGGAGACTCCAGTATTTCCCGTCGATCCTCTCTGAACAAGCCGGGAGGGGGACAATAGGAACCCATTTGTTTAAGGATTCGTCACGTGAGATGTTTTTCAATGAATAATAAATGCTGGGGACTAGACAAGGAGACATGAATAATGCATTGTTATTTCTGGCTTGGCATTGAGACGAGGAGGGTGGCATGCAAGCCAACACACAAACACACTTCATTGACATAACTAGGGTGGATGGTGTCTTTAAAGGGAGCGCTCTGGTGTCTGTGTGTTCTGTCTTCCTTTCTTTCTTGGATGTGGAGGTGTTAGTGATGCAGGTGGTGGTTTTTGCGGCGTTGGTGGAGGTGGATTTTGTGCTGAGTTGGTTTTGGTGGAGGTGGTAGCTGTGGAGGTGATGGAGGTGGTCTTGGTGGCGGTGGTGGCTTTGGAAGAGCTTATGGAGATGGTTTTGGAGTACATGGTTTTGGTTGAGGTTGTGAGTGTGGAGGTGGTTTTGATGGAGGTGGTTTTGATGGAGGTGGTTTTGGTGGAGGTGGATTTGGTGGAGGTACTGGATGTGGAGGTTATGGAGGTCTTTTTGGAGGATGTGGCTTTGCTGATGGTAGTGAATATGGAGGTGATGGGGGTGGATGAATTGAAAGACAAGAGGAGGCACATGATTTCATTACCAGTCTTTCCCTGGATCTTGGACCTTGGATCCAATATAGACTGGCTGCAATACTGACTACATTATGTACTAAATGGATCCAATATGGACTGGATCCTATTCTAAATGTGTCCAATGCTGACTGCATTCAATTATGACTGGATCTTTTAATGACCAGATCTTTTAATGACTGGATCCAATACTGACTGGATCCAATACTGACTGGATCGAGAAAATAGAAGGAATGAACTAGTGAGCATTGCTGGGGTAACTCTTTTCCCTTCTGTAAATAATTTCTGAAGGGAGAAAGAGAAGAAAATGCAAATAAAGTGCCAATCATCACTGCCTCTATCTCCTGAGAGACACAAAGCTGATCATACCACTGGTGAACCACTCATTCCTTTCACATAAAAACACAAAAGAACAAAAAAATCGAAATAAAAGCAGTCGTTGATATTAGAGGAAAAGGGGAGGCTCTTGTGTCTGCAGGCTTCTGAGTCCATATGAATGCTTGTACTTCCCCAGTCTCTAATGTCTGATTAGAGAGACAGTGTCTGCAAATGTCAGTGTGTACATTTACAGATATTTAAAACATTCTACTTTGAATTATTATAAAAAATTGTGGTTACAATTGTATACTTTATCAGGTTTTTCCCCTTGTTAATTTGTTTTGCTCAAAATGTTTGTGGAGGAGTATGAGAATAGTTTACTTATCTAAAATGTTTAAATGAATATCCCGGCGGATAAGGTCATCGAACCCAAATAATATTATACATTTGTATTCCCTGTGATAAAAAACACAAATGATTTGCTGTGATGGAAAGTGTGAGGCAGTTTATTCAGGATTGAAAAGATCTATGGCTGTGATATGCTAATGTAACATTCATGTAGTACAGAGAGCCATGTCCTCCTCTGAACAGAGTCAGGTAATTATCTTACTGTGTGTGTAAGTGTCTGTGTGAGTGTGTGAGTGTGTGAGTGTGTGAGTGTGTGAGTGTGTGAGTGTGTGAGTGTGTGTGTGTGTGTGTGTGTGTGTGTGTTTGTGTGTTTGTAGACCTGTGTGTGTGCGGGTGTGTCTATGGTTTACTAACTTTTCCAGGAGCCTAATTTCACCAAAATGTCATTAAATGTAAGTTCCAGTTAGGGCTTACAGTTAAGGTTCAGTTTGGTCATAAAAGGAAGGTTATTGAGCTAAGTAATTTTCTTTTTTTGAACCACATACTTTATCTTTAAGTTACAAAATACTAATTTAGAGCAAAAACCTGGGGAAAAATCTGTCCTAATTGCCTTGCACAGATCTTTTACTTTGCCACCAATAAGTTGATCAACCTTTTTGTAGCTGGTCAAATGCTTTAATTACTTGGCAACCTGCCATTTAGGGTTAAATGAAAAACTCTCCATGAAAAGCCACGAAAACATACACATGACATGTCAATGTGTGTGTGTGTGTGTATAAGTGTGTCATTCACTACATGTCAAGGCATCGTCCCAGGCAGACATCACACCCACCCGTCTTCACTCAGTCGCTGGGCATGTTTTACCTACTCTAACCCACGCCAGGTTCAGCCACAAACTATTTTTAAATCAGACCGCTAAAGGTGAATTATTGATGAACGCTTTTTAAAAAATAAAATGAAATATTAATATATTGTTGGATGTCGGATGGTGGAATAACATCAAAAAAGAGTTTGAACTTGGCAGTGCCAGGGTAGGTCTGCCCCCCCCCCACCCCGCTGCTATGAGCTCAGGGTGTAGAATACAGATGAGGGATAAAAAATCAGGGAATACATTTGGCCTCAGCCCGGCCACTGATTAGTTTCTCTCTGAGCTGTGTACACAGCTACCCGGATGGAGTTGGATGTCTCCTTCCCTGTCGGTGTCTTTACCCGCTTGTCCTTGTCCCTGGGCTGGCCCGCATTACGATTCGCCTCGTATTCTTAGACAGGTCCTGATGAGTAGAAGAACACGTTGTGGTCTGTCTGTGATTGAACCGATACTGTTGAGACGGAAGCAGTGCCCACGTCTCCTGATGCATCTCCAGTCACCAGTCAGTCAGGAAATGAACGGGAGCGTGTCTGAACATGTTCATTATGGGTCAGACGCAATTCTCTGCTAAGACTTCCATTGTATGTGAATGTTGTCTTTGATTTACTGTGGGCTATAAAATGTTTGGTGAGAAACTGCATTGGTAAACAGTTTATAGTAGCAAAAAGGCATTTTGGGTATTTTTGTAGTATATTGCCAAGTACTCTTGGCTAAAATTGTGTCCAGGCATTTAGTCATGATATATTGGCCATATAACACACCCCCATCCACTATTGTTCAGTATACGTGTGTAGATTGACAAGTCCTTAACACTACGACCTGAACTAAGTTCTGAACTCTAACATCTGTAAATGTCCTCAACACTAACACCAGGTCAAACCCTCAGCACTTTCTGTGGTGCAATTCCTGAACACTAAAACCTGTACAAGTCCTGAACACTAACACCTGTACAAGTCCTGAACACTAACACCTGTGACCAGGGCTGAAACCAGCGCCCCCTGCAGTCCACAGGGACACTTGCTCAGTAACTAAATCCTCTCTATACAGTCTCTTTCTTAGCCTACGTCTCTTTAGATGCCATGCTAATGCTTTTTCTATAAAACTTACCAATATAAATTGATATTTCGATTTTTTTTGTAACAATTATTATTGTTCCCCCATCTGCCCCATCCTGGTGTTGGATCATTTTCCTTTACAGTAGAGAAAAAGATAAAATAGGGAACAAATTCTCCTGTCAGTTGATATGTTTTATTTCTTTGGATCTGCAGTTTTGATGCCAGTTGAGTACAGCCACAATACACCAGTAACTGATACTCTACAACAGGAAGGGATGTGTCAGGGTGGGAAACTGAGAAACAGAGAGAATGCGCATGAGTGATTGTTTGTGTGAAAGAGAGCGAGTCACACAGGTATAAATTGCCATTGCTATTTCATTGCCTGGTTTCTGAGTCTGAGCACTATTTAACTGGAGGGAGGTTACAGCCTGCAGAACACAGTGGCCAGGCGGCCCCGGGGGGACTTTATAGGATGTAACACACTGGAGGCAGGCGGCCCCCTGGGGGGACTTTATAGGATGTAACACACTGGTGGCAGGCGGCCCCCTGGGGGACTTTATAGGACGTAACACACTGGAGGCAGGCGGCCCCCTGGGGGGACTTTCTAGGATGTAACACACTGGTGGCAGGCGGCCCCCCGGGGGACTTTATAGGACGTAACACACTGGAGGCAGGCGGCCCCCTGGGGGACTTTAGGGGACGTAACACACTGGAGGCGGGCGGCCCCCTGGGGGGACTTTATAGGACGTAACACACTGGAGGCAGGCGGCCCCCCGGGGGACTTTATAGGACGTAACACATTGGACGCCATACTTCCATAGTCTCCAGGCTGTATTCAGGGAAAGGGTTAATCCCTGGAGGGCCACAACAACCCGCTGAATAAGGGCTTCTTGTCTGGGCCCGGGCCAACCAACAGCAACCTGACACCATGACAGAGAGAACGAGATTAGATCCGGGCAGATCCCGATTAGATCTGGGCAGAGCCAGCAGGGGAAGAGAGTTCTGGTAGAATGTGTTTGTTTTACAGTTCACAGAGTTTGTGTACTTATAATATATCTTCCTTGGTTTTAAGTGGAGATGTTTGCACAGTCTTAGCATGAATACACCCTTACCAAAAGCAATTAACAGAGACCTTTCAAAGCACTGTTTACAGATCTGCTGCAACCTTCAACTAAGCTGTCGTTCGGAGCCGTTACATGGCCTGCTTATTGAGGAATGAGGAGCAGATGCATTCTGCTGAAAGGGTAGATCGCATACTGAACATACAGTGTTTGCCTATGGATTTGCATATAATACAACAAGACATATATCAGGCGCAAAGAAAAGGTTGGAGGAGTCTCTTAATTAGCTTACAGAGGCTACGAACCCGAGTTCATATTTAACGTGTTTGGCTTTTTGTCTGCCGCAATTGAACTGAACATCTGATATGTTGCCTTTTCACTCCATGTGACGACTGAGTTTTGTGCCGCCTACCAGGACCTTAATGAGTGGGTGAATCACAAGTTCATCTAGGAAAAAACAGCAGCACACGGATCCCATCAAATCTCACTGAAATACTGTATATTGGACCCTTTTAATTTAGCGTCAAAACCACCCAAGAATGTGAAGTATTTACAGCATTCAAATCAGCCTCTGAATTCAGAAAAAGAGAAGAGCGGTAAAAAGAGATGAAAAGAGATGAGAGAGATTGCATTTTGCACTAAATTGGGACGTCTACCGTGATATTCTAATTGCGTTGCTGGGTGTTGTCAGAGCGTTGCTGGGTGACAGCAGGTGATAGCTGAGAGGTGTTTTTTGGGGGGCAGGAGGGGGGGGGTGGAGGAATAATTTACATGTGCCTTATCTGTGAATCCTTACACATGAGCCCCTCTTGGCAATCAAGCAGCGCTCTCTCTCCGAGGATATTTCACTGGATGCTGTGCCATGCGCCTGTCTTTGCTTTTACCCAGCATTCCCCCTGTCCCTGTCAATCCCCTGTCAAAGTGTCTGGTATTTATCGCACTGTGTGTGTGTGTGTGTGTGTGTGTGTGTGTGTTTGAGTTTGTTGCCATACCAATGCACAAGCAGCCAGGCTGTTTGTTTATGTGGAAATGTGGGAGCTTCTCTTCTGTCAGTGTTTTGTCAGGGTCATTGTGGCCTGAGGAGGCCCAAGTAACTACAACTCATCCACGTCTGGTACTAGGGGAAACAAGTGAGCAGTTAAACATAATAGCTACGTGTTTAACTTCCCACTTAGTAATACAGCAGAAGATCTCATCCAGAGCGACGTTCTATGACTGTGTAACTAGGGCCGAGGAATGGATCATACCAATAAGGTTACATCTGCTTCTGTAGGCATTATTAGATCGCAAAGCATTCAGAATGTATACTAGGGTGCTGTACTAGGACTGTGTCTGGATCTGTACTAGGACTGGGTCTGGATCTGTACTAGGACTGGGTCTGGATCTGTACTAGGACTGGGTCTGGATCTGTACTAGGACTGGGTCTGGATCTGTACTAGGACTGGGTCTGGATCTGTACTAGGACTGTGTCTGGATCTGTACTAGGACTGGGTCTGGATCTGTACTAGGACTGTGTCTGGATCTGTACTAGGACTGTGTCTTGATCTGTACTAGAACTGGGTCTGGATCTGTACTAGGACTATGTCTGGATCTGTACTGGGACTGTGTCTGGATCTGTACTAGGACTGGGTCTGGATCTGTACTAGGACTGTGTCTGGATCTGTACTAGGACTG
>JACXGJ010017978.1:0-10654 GCA_016801105.1 Esox niger
CCCCCCCCCCCCCCCCCCCCCCCCCCCCCCCCCCCCCCCCCCCCCCCCCCCCCCCCCCATTATATTTTCCTTCCCAGCAATGTTGACATGGAAAGAATGAACTTTTGAGGAGGCGTCGGCGATGGATTGGTGTTTTGATGGGAGTGTTTGTACAGAGATGGGCGTCCCCATTCCCTTCATAGTGCTGAGCGTTTGACAGTCCTGGGAAGGGAATCTGATGCCATTTCGGACATGCATATATATATATTGACGACTCAGGTTGATGGAGAATAAATAGGAAGCATTACGGCTTTGTAACGGGGCTGTGTAGAGGTGGACGGACACTAGCCAACATCATCCTCATGCCCCCCCCCACCCCGCCGCCTTCCTTTGAGATGTGGGCAAGTCTTGTCAGACCGCAGTTATTGTACAGAGCCATGGATGGCATCAGGACAGCACAGCAACGTCCAGAGCCATATTTGAGGAACACCCGAGACAGAGCCGCGCCACACACTTCTGTCTCCAGGCATCAACCGTCGCGCTGGTATGTATGGATACAAAAAACGAAATGACCTAGCACTTCGGATTTTTTTTTTCTGGGGGGGGTGATACTGAAATTTTGATTTTATATGCTTTTTTTTCATGTAGTTTTGTATTTTCATGCAAAAATGTTACTGTACTTGAATGTCTTTTATTTTATTAAATATATTAATTTTGTTTTTGGTTATTACACCCTAGACTTACTGTAAGTGTACTGATGTCACAGTATGTTTGTTCTTTCTGTGAAAGAGATGAAAAAAAGAAACTGTTTCTCCTGCAATGTTGAATATTTTAAATTTGAGACTTGGGTGAAAAAAATAATTGTGATTTCACAAGACTGATTGTGGTCCATTTTTATTTATTGACTCACACTCCCTAAAAAATCAGTTTCCCATCAATGTGTGGAGTTCAAGAAACCACATGGTCCTCAAGACATTGCCTGTCATTTGTACCATAATAAAGGTAATATTTTAGTATACATTGAAACCCACAATTGCAATGTTTATATCAACTTTTTACTCTGAAATGTGAAAACTGTTGGGTGCATAGTTGTAGGTTTTTATACAGTACCCTACACCAGTCTGTTAATTTGAGCATTTGGAAAAAGCTGTAGAAATACTGCAATATGGGTTTCATTGACTTCCATCCCGAAGGCCTGAATTCAATCTAAAAAGCAGGTTCAGGCATTGCAACTTTTGGAGGCAATATCCGATTGAGACGACATCTGCAGCGTTCGTTATGAATTGTAATTTCAGCTAATGAAAACTAGCCATGCCCATCAACCCGCCTCCAGATTGACTCCCGCCCAAAGTCTTGTGAAGTCACACGTGCCCACAGTTCAGTGCGGAGCCTCAGACTGGCTTATTGTCGTGCTGGGAGTCTGGTTCGTGTGTGCGTGCGTTACCTTGTAAATGGTTGTTTTCATGCGGTTTCTGGTAACGAACCTGGAGGTTGACAACACAACACACACACACTGATCTGGGAGCAGGATATAGCACGATCATTCACATTGAGGAATAAAAAATATATATTGGAGATTATTTTTTTTCCCCCCCCTGAAAGGTGAAGCTCTTGCTTTACTTACTGAGGCTGAGACATTGAAATAGCTGCAGCAGTATATGGTTTCCATTGCTTTCCCCTCCATCCCTCCCCATTCATGTGTATTGGTGACTGTGGGTTCTGAAACAGCCTGAATTGTATGCATGTACCATAACATCTAGACTTAATATATTGTGGAGTATTCAATAACCATTATGTAGATGCTAGTGTGAATTAAAAGGGTTTAATTTCCTAAAGTAAAGAGGAAAGTGGTCATTTTTAAAAATAAACTTTATTAGCTCATAATACAGTAGTGATTTATTTTGTGGAAATGGGGAGGACAAAGCACTAAACTGCTGTTGAATAGAACGATTCTTAATGTTGCAAAGAAATAGGCAATCGCATTAACTCTGAGAAGCACAAATTTTTGTTGTACACAACTCTAACGTTACATCATCCTGAACAACCCCAAGATTCAACTTCACAGGTTGCCGAACATCCGGACCAACGACGCAAACTGTCTTCCATCAGCTTTAGGGTCTTCTGCATGAAAACACAGCTTCCTGTGGAACAAAGTGTTGAGTTGTGAGTGACCACAACAGCCTTTGTGAACTCAGTCATTTAAATGGTTCTATTGCCATCACATTCATACATACTGCTCTGATAAAGCATTTATTGCAATTATAAACCGGATTGGGAATAGCTGCCACTTTATGACCTTGGACCTCAGTATTTATGCCCACAGTTACACCATTTAGAAACGACAATGCGTTCTACAGGTGCTGGTCATATAATTAGAATAGCATCAAAGTAGATTTATTTCAGTAATTCCATTCAAAAAGTGAAAATTGCATAATGCATACAGTCAGTCCACACAGACTGCTATATTTCAAGTGTTCATTCCTTTTAATTTTGATCATAACTGACAACTAATGAAATCCCCAAAATCAGTAGCTCAGAAAATTGTAGTATTACTTAAGACCAAAACAAAAAGTTTTTTTTTTTTAGAAATGTTGGCCTACTGAAAAGTATGTCTCAGTCTGTGGCACTGCTCAGGTGTTATGTGAGCCCAGGTTGCTCTGATAGTGGTTTTCAGCTCTTCTGCATTGTTGGGTCTGGTGTATCGCATCTTCCTCTTCACAAAACCCTATAGGAAATCTATGGGCGAGTTTGCTGGCCAATTAAGAACAGGGATACCATGGTCCTTAAACCAGGTACTGGTAGCTTTGGCATAGTGTGCAGGTGCCAAGTCCTGTTGGAAAATGAAATCTGCATCTCCATGAAGTGCTCTAAAACTTCCTGACCTTGGACCTTAGAAAACACAGTGGACCAACACAAGCAGATGACATGGCACCCCAAACCATTACTTTACACTGGACTTCAAGCAATGTGGATTATGTGCCTCTCCTCTCTTCCTCCAGACTCTGGGACCTTGATATCCAAGGGAAATGCAAAATGTACTTTCATCAGAGAACATAACTTGGGACCACTCAGCAGCAGTCCAGTCCTTTTTGTCTTTAGCCCAGGCGAGACGCTTCTGACGCTGTGTCTTGTTCAAGAGTGGCTTGACACAAGGAATGCGACAGCTGAAACCCATGTCTTGCATACATCTGCGTGGTGGTTCTTGAAGTACTGACTCCAGCTGCAGTCCACTCTTTGAGACTCTCCCCCACATTTTTTGATGGATTTTGTTTCACAATCCTCTCCAGGGTGCGGTTATCCCTATTGCTTGAACATTGTTCTACCACATATTTTCCTTCCCTTCACCTCTCTATTAATGTGCTTGGACACAGCTCTGTTAACAATCAGCCTCTTCAGCGTCTTTTCCTCCTTGTGCAAGGTGTCAATGGTCATCTTTTGGTCAGCGGTCAAGTCAGCAGTCTTCCCCATGATTGTGTAGCCTACTGAACTAGACAGAGACCATTTAAAGGCCTTTGCAGGTGTTTTGAGTTAATTAGCTGATTAGAGAGTGGCACCAGGTGTCTTCATTTACCTTTTGACAATATTCTAATTTTCTGAGATACTGATTTGGGGGTTTTCATTAGTTGTCAGTTACAAGTATCACTTTTTGAATGGAATTACTGAAATAAATCAAGTTTTTGAGGATATTCTAATTATGCCACCAGCACCTGTATATAGCTACAGTCACATTGTTAAGGCAAATTAATATTGTCCATCTGTCCATACCATACCTGTTTTCCCAAAATTCGGCACATCTAGATTCTTTGAGAAAACTAAAAACAGCCATTCTGTTCTTTTTTGTTGCATTAGTGGATTGAATCTTCCATTACATTTCGGTTCTTTCCTTTTTAAATGATCATCCCAAAAGGTGTCAAGTCATAATGGGACTTGACAACTTTTGTCTTTTTTGACAAACCATTTGTAGATGAAGATAGAAATAGAATGACTAGACACTGACACACTTAACTAACCAAAAACGCCTATCAATCCATTTCCGCCCCAGTATCTTGATTTACTGAAATACAGTCCTGTGTAGAAAGTGTTGTTTCTAAATGACACATGTACTGACATGTTTACTTTAAACCAAAAGGGAATGTATGAATTCAAAATGATAAAATGACTCCAATGTATTATTTAGGAAGTATAATCAAGAACATAACCTGGAATATCTGTACTATGGATTATGTCTGTATCCTCCAAATATGAAGCTCTGATAGTACATACTTGAACACTCGGAGGGAGATGGTGCTTCTCTCGAACTCCTTGGCTTTTCTGTGGCCCAGTTGAATAACCTCTTCAGGCAGGTTGGCGAGACGAGCAGCGTTGAAACCGTAGCTTTTAGGACACGCACCCGCAATGAATTTATAGAGGAAGGTGATGGTCTCTTGACTGGGATCTTCATCACCTTCATTCTCCACCATACAGGCCTGAAAAGGGGCACAGTGATTGGATGATTGCACTTGTATAAAAAAGGCAAGTGTTTTATCATGTAATCTACCTGGATTTGATTAACTAGGGACAAAACACAAAGAATAAGGAAATTAATTTCCCAATTCACGTAAAATATTTCTTCATTTCACGTGGATTCATTCAAATCCGACAGGCAAACGCCAATCCTAGTCATTTTCCTCCACTGGAAAGAGACAGTGACCGGATCAAATGAGTGAGAACGCAGTGGACTTCCTTAGGCTTCGTTTACATAAGAACAGAACTTGTCTGCCTGTGTAAATGTAGATAACTAGGTGTCCATATCCCCATTCAGATAGCTTGCGTCCTCACCATGTGCCCCAGCCGAACAGCAGGGTTGTTTGTGTAGTCCTCCACCAGACTGTGGTAGTGTGTGGAGAAGAGGGTCCGGCAGCAGATCCTCTCAGCCAGCTCATTCACCACGGCACTGGCTATGGCTGTGCCGTCATACGTAGCCGTGCCCCTCCCTGAAACACAACACTGTCATGTTTCAACTCCTCTCACCCTAACTTTACAGGCCAACCCCAGACCCAGAGACACCCAATCATTGGCTAATATCCATTTTCACTAAGTGTTCTCTGGCGTTATTTTATACTCTGAACAAGATTGACAGAAGTTCAAAAACTAAAGGAATTGTTTGTTTGTTTACCCAGCTCATCGAGGAGCACCAGGGAGTGCTTGGTTCCGTGATGGAGGATGCTAGCTGTTTCACTCAGCTCAACAAAGAAGGTGCTCTCCCCTGAAACACAACGCAGGCTGACATCTAAATGAGTTCCTTGGTTAGGCTGAAACAATACAGTATCTGCCCAGAAAGTCCCGTTTCACCCATAAAAATAAACACGGAGTGGAAACTCGTGGGATCCGGATGCAGTCCACTTGTTTATTTTCCTGAGGGGAATAGTGTTTGAAACTCCCACTAACCCATGTATTCCCAATCCAAGCCCTTTAAACCCACCAAGGAGGAGCACACTTATTTTCAGGAACGAAAACTGAGACACACCCAATCACCTGCAGGGGGAGGGGCTATCAACTCTTACCAGACATGATTCGGTCTGAGGCACCCAGCCTGGTGAAGATCCTGTCCACAGGGGTGAAGGACAGGCTCTCCGCAGGAACATAGCAGCCCAGCTGGGCCAGAACCACAATCAGACCACACTGAGGGAGGACAAAACCAGCGGCAGGTGAAGTCCACATCAAGATAAAGTGTGCAATGCCGACTAATATCTTCATTTCAATGTTTCGAGTTGCACCAAACCCAACATTTATTCAAAACACGGGTGTTTATGCTAACAAACTGCCATTCCTATTATTTTGTGAAACATTCCACAACCAACTAGCTTCTCGACCAAAGATAGATGGAGGAAGTCCATACCTGTCTCATGAGAGTAGACTTTCCTCCCATATTGGGGCCAGTCACAAGAACACAGGGAGCACATCCATTATTTAGCCCCTCATCACCGCTACCCGGGCAGCCAATGGCAATGTCGTTAGGGATGAAGTCATCACCAAAGAATGTCTTGGTGACACAAGGGTGGCGGGAGCCCCTCAAGTCCAGGAAGGCCACTGATTGGCTGTCATCACCAGGAAGTAGAACTTGCGGTCGCATCATTGACCCACTGTCCCCCCCCTGGCTGTATCGCATCAGATTCAGCAAGACATCTGAAATGGTACCAGGGACAAGTCCAGAACACTTAGAAACCAGCATCAGAATGGTACGTAACCCTCCTAGAGTCCAACTGGCTGGTGTAGCTTTTCATATACCTGCAGCATCCATCTAAACCAATGAACATTGGTCCATTTACACTAAGTCCATTTACAGGAGACTAAACGACAAGGCAAACTGCTAGACGGACCAGACGTGTCAATGGGAAATATCCCCAGAACTCTGAACTACTTTGTGGAGAGGAATCTTTGGAACATTTACTGCAGATGACTTCTGGTCCGCTTGTATATATCCTAGTAGCACAGTACAAGTCTTACATAAGGCCCCGTGAAGCCTTAACTAGTAAAAAGTGCAGTAGTTAAGTCTGATCACAGCACCGTAGGCTTGAGGAGTGCATTGGCTCTTCCTAGTTAGTGATCAATACGTGATACCTTCTGAGTAACTAACCCATAAGCTGGTAATATCTTGGCCCGTGTGAAGGGTAATATGTGGTGCGGCTCTGTTGCCCAGCTAGCCTTGCTCACCCAGCACAGCCATGCACTCCACCCCCGTCTGCCAGTCTCTGTAGTTCTTATCAAAGTTGAAGAAGAGCCGTCGCATGCAGTCCTTCAGAGCGGCGTCTCTCTTCTCCTCCAAACTCTGGAGCTCTGAGAACAGACGCTCAATCTCCTTGGTCCAGTAACGCTTCCAGCCTTTCTTCGTCGACTTCATCTGCCAGGGTTGGGAACAGTTTACTACAACAAAATAAAAGTCTAAAGGCTTAAAGAGTACTATCTATATATGTCCCTGAATCCTAGTGTGGACATAATAGGTTTGAATATGACCCTCTGCTTTATTGGCAAACATTCCCCCCCCCATAGTCCATCCAAAAAGCATCAAATGGCCTGAACATGCAAATAATAGAAGACCCTGTTAGCGCTGGTGTCCACTTGCCTCATACTCCTCAGGAATATTCCTCTCTGGGACACTGTCTGGTACTTCCATCTGATACCGGTTCCGTCCTGTACCCCAGTAGTTAACATTCTTACACCCCAGTCTGTTCTTCTGCCTGTCCAGGTAGTCCTGTAGCTCCCTGTCACAGGAGTTGATGCCGCTCAGAGCCTGGTCGTACTCCGGGTCAAAGCCAGCTTTGGGGGTGATGACTCCCGTGTTACGAGCCTTCTGGTGGTCGAAGGCCGTGTTCCAGCGGTTGAGCTCGGCCGAGAGGTCGGGGAACAGGCCCTCCGAACCGTCTCCCTTCACGTTAACCACCTAACGAGATGAGACGCACTTAATCAACTGCCAAGAGGAAATTCGTTTTGTCAAACTTAAAAATCCAGGATTAAAAGGCCACTACCCCAAAAAAATAAACTGGACAGCTGAATGACAATGAGCACATTGAAAAGGCACTATTAATGTCACATTTGAAACACTAAACTTTAAATGTATTTTTCTCCCCTTCTGAATCACTACAAACCTGGCGTAGTAGTCTGGATCGAAAGCCGCCCGCGACCGGTCCCAGCGTGGTCACGATATCCTGCATGGTCTTGAAGCCCTCCAGAGCTGAGAGGAAGTCGGCGATCTTCCTCTTGCTGTAGGTGACCTCTTCGTACAGAACGGCCCGACCGTCCGGGTGGTCCTGACCCTTCAGCGCTCCGATACTGTGGATCTTACTGAGGAGCCTCTCCAGATCAGGCAGCTTCTTGAGCAGGTCTGAGACCTCCGTGGCCTGGGCCTGTACACCCATCAGGTCCTCCAGGGCATCCAGACGTTCCCCTACAACCACAATAACACTGGGTTTCTGCGGTACTCTTGAAGAACCCACCCAGAGCAAAGGAACCAACAATATATAGGTAACAAGAAACCACTCAATTAAAACAAGAGGACAGCAGAAAACAGTCGGTGTGTATTTCTCACCAATGGCTGTGGGGTTACAGAGGGGGGCGCAGAGCCACTGCTTCAGCAACCTCTTCCCAAACGGAGTACCACAGGTATCCAGGCGCTCTATCAGGGTCCCCTCTGTACCCCCCGACGCATTCTGAAGGATCTCCAGGTTGGCTAGCGTCACCCCATCCAGGACCATGCGCTGACGGGTCTGGGAGAAGAAACTGTTAGGTCCAGCCGCCTTCTCCATCTCCACGTCCACCGGGACGTACTCCTGGAGATTGGGACCAATCGGGGGGTGGGGGCGGGGTTAGTTCCAACAGTCCACCACTGCTGCCGTTCATGTGCTAAGTACTGTTGCTACTCCAGTGTGGTGGTGTTCACCTTCTAATTAGCGGACGATGAGCAGAGTAACACTGCTTCTCCCCATTCCTTACTGCAATCAGGTGTGCTCAATTAGGGTGGGGGATAAAATGTACAGGAGTGTAGCTTTTCAGGCACAAGGTGGCGCAGCCCTGCTTTAAAGTATAGGCTACTAATCCTTCCATCACCATAACAGGTATTCAGTCAGCAGGCAACCATTTAGGCTAACAACACAACTCACTCAGCAAGTCAACACCCATTGAGAAACTCACATTAAGCAGCCAATAAACCAATCACACCCTTCTTTATAAATAAAACAAAAACCTAATGGAACATTTATCTGCCCTTTGCACAATTCAATACGTTACAGATTGTAGCAATCGCGAGCTTCGCCGTGTTAACCAACGACATCCGTACCTTGAAGTTGGCCATGGAGAACAACTCCTGGTCCACCAGACACTTCTTCAGGTAGAACAAACACGCGCCCAGCGCCGCCAAGGCCAACTCATAGCCCTCCTGAGGGGTTAGACCCAACGAGTCACTGTCAGACGTCATCGATTTAAGGACAGCGGGGAGGACACAGCTTCCAGACTCTTCTTCCTTCCCCACGCTCTCCTTAAAGTAGTCTTCCTCTGCTAGGGCCTTCAGGGTCTTCTGAGCATCCCAAAACTGGGACCCTGTGGGGGGGGGGGACATAAGGACGACTGGTTTGCATCTTACCGTGTTTCTCTCACGTCCTAATCAAGCCACAGTGCCTGAATAGCAAAGCTGGCATTTATCAGCGTTAAGACAATCCGTGTTAGGTCGACAAATGACAGACGGCCCATTTTGAGCCAAACGGATTCAATACTGATGATGTGAAACGGTCAGTGGAGACCTGGAATGTGTAGCACCACAAGAACTGAAATCCAAATGAGGAGTGAAACATCGACGTAACGTATCGAGACTCAGACAAAAAGATCATTCTAACGAATGAATCCAACAGACCTGCAGTCAGGCCCTCTTGCATGGCCGAAGACAGACATCCCTTGAGGATTGTTCGCGTTTCGGCTGAAGGGTTTCCCTTCTCAAAGAGCACCTGTGTGAACAGAAACGAGAAAACCATAGATAAACGGTGTCCGGTCACCTGGTGTGTTTTGATACATTGTAATGGCACGCATAAGGTGTCATTTCCCCCTGTAAGATATAAAAATGGCCGGCGTTAACCAGACTGACCTGTGCTGGGGCATAGTGGGCCACCAGGGTACGGAGCCGGGAACAGTGTCGGTCGTCCTGGAACTGGCCCACGTGGAAGAAGCCCACTGAGGTGTCCACAAAGCTGACCCCAAATGTCCTGCAGCGCCCGGAACTCTCCTCCTCCGCCTGGAGGTTAAACAACCAAGGTCTCATCTCCGTTGTTATCAGATTAATTAACCCTTCGTGAACACGCCTATCAGATTAACGAAACCTTCACGAACATAACCCCATGAAGCCCTTTATGAACACCATTATTAAATTAACCAATCCTTTATGATCACGACTCACAAGATGATCTAACCCCGTAAAGGCAGGACTAGAAAATGAAACCATGCGAAATGTCATCGTAAAACAACACATAGCGATATTACGCCCACAGAACATTGCCCCACCTTCTCCTTTATGCTCAGGAGGTACTTGCTCTGCGTCTCTGAGGGGGCTCCGTCCAACACGCTGTAGGTCTGTGTGCCGCGCGTTATGACCCGACACACCTCGCGTCGCACCACCCGGTCAAACTTGGTGGGCTTGGACATGGCCTTGCAGCGGGCCTCCATCATCTCTGGGGTCTCCGTCTGCTCCACGCGCGCCACCTGGTTTCAAACACACTGGATTACTGAGCGAGGAGGCCAGAGTTAGTCGAAGCAGTCACCAGAAGACAGACGGACAACGACGAGAGCGTGTTACGCAACGGTCTGAAGGTCTGTGGTGAATTAAATCTTTTGTCCATCCGATAAATAGAACAGTTGGCTACCTTGTATCCCTTCTGCACCAGACCATTTGAGAAGCGTCCGAAGCCGATCTCGGGGAAGCCAGAGTGGGCCCACGACCCTTTCATGAAGGTCAGACCCAGCTCGTTGACCCCGATCACCGCATCCATGTGGTACAGCTCATAGAACTTCCCCACCTGAGTAAAAGTAACAGGACATATTAGAAACAATGGCATTTTCTGAACCACAAATTCTGTTCAATGGAAAACATCCGTAATGTTAGCCCTTTTCACCCCCCCCCCCCCCCCCCCCCCCCCCCCCCCCCCCCCCCCCCCCC
>JACXGJ010017979.1:0-10655 GCA_016801105.1 Esox niger
CCACTCTAAGGGGGAAGACGGACAGGGTCCACTCTAAGGGGGAAGACAGGTGACACACCAAACCTAATAGGCCTAGAGTCTCAGGCTCGGAGGCTCTCCTCACATGGAGTAGCGTTATTCCGCAGGGGCGAGGAGACTGCAAACCGACTGTTCCATAGGAATGGGTTTATGGAAATGGGGCTTAACCTGAGCGCCGGGAACATGCCTATGATAGGGGATCTATCAGGCACTGACACATGGCCGACCTGTGTTACATGAGAGGGGGTCACCGTGCGCCCTAATCACAGCCGTGACATGACATGCTGTAGGTCGGCCCCTCCGCGTTAAATATTTATGTCCGCTCCAACTGCCGCGCCGCTGCCCCGCTAGCTGCTGCTGCCTTGATGGCTGTCTGAAGATTTGACACGTCTCTCTCTCTCTCTCTCACACACACACAAACCATTTGGTTTCATGTGTCCAACGCCCCCCATTAAAATTTTAAAAAGGGGGAAAAAAGGCAACGTTCCTGGTTGGGATGATCCAAGCGCGGGGGAGACTGGCAGAGGAACCAGGAGTTGACATGCTTCTATACGATGTACGTTAGGTACATGTCAGCACAGACGGAGTTAGCCAAGTCTCAGTCAAACATGTGGTTTACTGTGTAATGTTATATTACACACGCACACGCAGCAGCTGGGGCGCTTGCACTGGAAGAGCATCCGTCCGGACACGCCTGCAGCCCCACATCCATCCACCCCACGGAACGATACAGAGATCACCACCTCGTACGTTTAACCAGGGTCAGGGGAGTCAGGCAGCTGATTTACGGGGGCAATCAGGATCACCCAGGGAGAGGAGCCAGACCCCCAAACCCCACGCCTCTGATGAGTGACTACCCCCGATGATGGGTGTCAAAGATATTCTAATGACAGAATACATTTCAGAGTTGTGTGCCCCCCTCTTCTTACTTACCGCCGGAGTGGCCCTTTCAACGACCCCCTCCAACCCCACCAATGTTCAAGGGGGTTAAGAAGATTAATCAGTGTCAATATCTGTTCCCCCTTTCCCTTTGAAGCCAATAAGGTACCAGACTGTCTGGCCATGCCCAACCGAACATCACTTTGTTCAGTCACACGGCCGGACCAGCTCTGCCCAACCGCCCACCCTGTCAAAGAAAAAAAAAGCAGGGGGGGGATATTCCTCTCCAGCTCCGCCCTGCTTGACCTATTCTTTGATATTTGACCAGTCGGCTTGCGAGACACTTGCTCTTTCCAGCTGAAATGTCACTGGGGCATCTTGTCAGCTCTCAGACACCTCGGCCTGACAAGCGCTTTTACTTTAGTGTGCTACAAGGCAGAAAACACAGGGCCACGGGCTTGACGCGCGGCCCACAGAACACTGTCAGATGCGGTAGTCACACCACTGACTTCCTGCAGACAGAGGAGAGAGGGGGCGGGACCGCTGAGCAGAGTCCCATGGCTCAAGCCCATTGGCTAATTGTAAGAGTTAGTCAGGATGAGCCACAACGCGGACAGATGAGTAACACAACGTCACGTTGAAGAGAACTTGTGGGTCCGGTTCCACGGACACAGATTAAGTCACAGACTAGTAGTCTAAGATCATTTTATTGTTGATTATTTTGTCTCTGTGAAATTTGCCCTTGGTTGTGACCCTTGGAAGTAAATTGCTGCTGTCTGTTCAGTTTTTGTTCTTACATATGAACAAAAACTGAGAAGCAGACACTCCCCCCTGAACGTAGTCAATCCTTTCAATGAATCGAGTAGCAGCAAAACGCCCTCAAAGTAACTTCTGAAGTTTCCTAATTTTATTTTCTCAATGCAGAAAAATACAGAGGTTTTCCTTTCCTGAGAAGCGTCTGTTTTGGAGAGCAGAGGTTTTAATCAGACTGAAATGTGCCAGCGGTGACAGGATTCCATTGATGTTGTTGGTGACTCAGAATGTTGAGATGTGCAGAAACTTAAAGCTGGCGGGGTGGGGTGGATCGTAAAGCACAGGAAGGGCAGACGGACCCAATCTTTGACCAGTAGTGACATTGGACAGCGTAGCCTGTTCGGGGGGGGTGGGGGGGGGTAGTCGAGTAGGTGGATGAAGCAGCAGTCACATTTCTGGTTTGCGCGGGCGGCAACCTGCTCAAAGTTTGCAACTAAATGCTTGTCTTCAGTCGAGCTGACAAGGGAGAAGTGGGGAGCTCGGTGAACCGTGGCCGGGCCTGCCACGAAATGACAGGAATCATTGGCATACATTTCAAACAGCCTCGCGCTACCCTATTAAAGTGCCACGTCCCCGCTTTAAAACAGACAAGGAGGAATCCGCTTTGATAGATAGAGACTAAAATGGCTTATTGATTTTTTTTCCCGCTTTCCTTTTCTTTGTTAGGAACTTTGGGGAAAATTACAACCTTTTACCAACAAATTACTGACAGCTATCTGCTTTTTCAACAATTAGGAGAAATGCAATATTTTGTTTCATCAGTCACTAAGCTAATCTTGATAAGGAAAACGATAAGATGAGAATTACAGAGGTAGAAATAGATAAGGCATCTTAACTGAAGGCCTTTAACATAGAAATGGACTGCAATTAATCAGGTACATTTTACCAAAGAACCTACACATACATACTCTATATACAGTACATGTGTTATTTTTTTAAACAATATAAAGAATATTTAAAACAGGTGGCTAAACACAGTACATGAATAAAAAAGTCTTACATTATTCCATTTCGTTTAAACTTAAGCATTACCCCCCCTGAAAATATGTACTGATAGTGTTTTAAGTGTAATTATTAGAGTTCAGGATGTGTGTTAATGGGCCTTTAAGCAGTTTAGAGACTCAGAACCAGAACAGGAGAACCGGTTAAAGAAGAAGTGCAGACAGGAAGCATCTTGACCATGAGAGAAATGCTGCCCGAATTTGATTTCCACAGCTTTAGGTGATTGGATTAACGGCGTTGTCATGAAGATAAAAACTTTATGAATGACTTATGGGGTTCAAAGGGGAACTCACTCCCCTTAGGTGCAAAATGATCTAATACAGTAGACTGACTAAGCTTAGGGGTAAAGAACCGCTTGTTCACGGAGGCATTACTGTTAACAGACGCTTTCCTTGGGCATCAGTGGAACACAGCGAAAACATCAAGTGTTCGATTCAAAGCGACACATTTGCTTTGTAAATATTGCATTTCTAGCCGATATAAATCACAGTAACCCAATTCCCTCTCCTTACCACCTGAGCGCTGTTTAAGACTCAGTGTCAAAGTCCCCACTGCCTTACAGTTTCTTCCAGACATATCCTCATATTTAATGGGAAAACCATCATTTTCCCCTTAATTAATTAACAGCTCCCACATAATCTCTCCGGTAAAAGAGAAAATATTGAGGGCATGGCTCCAACTAAACCTCCAATCCGCGCTGTTAGCCACACTTCCCAGCGCCAATCTCCCCAATCAGAGGAATTAGCCAAAGATGCTAGTGGCGGCCCCTGCCTGGACAATGTCCTAACAACCTTGTCAAACGCTTGGTGCGGCGCAGAATGGAGCCCAGGTTCTGGCCCATCAGTTTCATAAGGCCTCCATTATGAGTCAGTTGAGTATGTTGAGGTACCCATTGAAACAGGCTGGATCTGGGATACAACTGCTGCCTCAGTCCATAACCAACCGCTCAGCACAAATCTAATATCACAGCGCCCGTCATACCGAGGCAATGCAAGACCCGTTCAGAACGTCCCAATTCACCACTTCTCATCCATCATTCAATCCCAGGCTAATTAGGGTCGATTTTGTCGTTTGAGACAAGTGGAAGAGGAGGTGCTGCCGAATATCACTTCTTCCCGCCATCCCTCCTGAAACCGTTTGTCTGAGCGATACAAAAGCGATTGTCTCATTTCCCTCTGACAACGGTGACGCAGATTGGATGTGAGCTTTAGGAAGATAAATGGGCATAGTCCCCGCCGGGCGAAGCGTTCTGACACTATCGGTGAAGGCACACTGTCCCTCCACCCCAGGGAATGTCACTTAGAGGGAACGTAAGGGGTGTTGTTTAGATGGAATGAATCCTATTTGGTTGTGTCAATATGTTTTAAGGGCTACAGCATTACTGGGTGGCCTATTTTGAAGTCAAATTGGGATTACTCTAAATCCGGCCCAAAAGCAGAACACAACTATGTTTCTTTTCCAATATATATAATTCCCATATGATGCATTGCCATTTAATACAATAAAAAAATAGTACTTTAGCAAAATCCGGGAATGATTTGATTTCACTCAACCCTAAATAACAAGGACTCATCATCTGTGAGCAAATCCCGTTCGTCTGTGAGCATTACCAACCTCCTTAGAAATCCAAGCCTGCGAGAGACATTTCCGGTGGACGTTTCCCCCCCCCCGTCGCAAGCACAGGTGGGGCTGCGTTTCACGTGGCGTGCTTCTGACTCGTAGGGAGAGAGAATGGGTGTGTGCGTGCGTGCGTGTATGTGTGTTGGGGGAGGGGCTCCCTCCCGCTAGCAGCCTAGGCGGCCCTACGGCAGGCCTAGTGACAGCGCTCTGTCTCTCAGTCACACTCGACTGGGTCCCGCTGACACTCAGCTGTCAAGCCGGCGGCCTTCAACCACGGCCCTAACATGCTCTACAGCCTCACCCAATTAACTCGCTTTCGCTTGACATTGCGGCAAAGAGCTTCATAATAGGTGGTCAAGGTGCACCGTGTCTCCCGGCTTGCCCCAAACTGACTGCTCTGCTCCGCCGTCTACTCCACCCGCCCGCGGGCGCACACGCTCGGTCAGAGGCTTAACCGCTTCCAACCTCACACACCCCCACCCCCTCGCTCCACCTCTCAGTGCCGGTGTGGCTGTGGCGGGGCTTACTCGGCTGCCTCGGCCCGCTCACGGCGTTGTGACAGGGGGTGAACATTGATCCGGCCAGGGGACGTACTGGCGCTCCATGGAAACTATGCACTTACCGTGCACCGCCTCACTATATACTTGTTATCCATATTAACCAGAACATGGTGTGGAGGTTGTGTGTGTGTGTGTGTGTGTGTGTGTGTGTACACGTTCACCTGTGTGTATGGCCGTGTCTGCGTTTGTGTGTGAGGCCATTCAGTAATTTAGAGACAAACACGGGGCGTAGCTGAGGAGAGATCGCTATTTGACCATGGACAGCGCAGCGGGCAGTCGAGACGCCATGGTCTCCGAAGCGTGTCAGCCTCTCAGGCTCCACTTCCTCTCCGGGTCCTTTCCTATTTTTTCCCCAGTGCCCGGGCCAAAGGCTGAAAACATCCGGCTTAATAGGACCGGGACGGGAAGATGCTGCTCTTCCATCGATCAAACCGTGATCCGAGGTGTCAACCCAGCCCTTTCTGACAGAATGTCTCCAAAACGAACACCTAGTGCAGCCGGCAACAGCACTGCTGCCCATTCCATTACCGAGCCCCTCAGAGTCGTCTTTTCTCCCCGGTCTGCCGGCTTGATTCCAGTTCGGGGAACATGGAGGTGAAAGTCTAGTGACTGACAAGAGCCGCGGAGGCTAATTGTCTTTTTGACCAATTACCGCGACTTCGTCTCCATGCCGGCAGCGGACGGCACACAATTAAATCCTATTAAACCAAGTGGTTATCACTGAGCCAAGCTCAGCTGATTACAGAAGGATCTCAGAGTTGTATTGTAAACGGGTGATGAACAAGACGGACACGCGTATTCCCCGACACTTCCCGTAGACCACATTTGGTCTAAACTGCAGCCGTGTTGTAGCCGGTGAATCTCTCACTGCCTGGAGTGTGTTTTGACCCCTCCAAATGCTTCCACCCTGAACTCGGGCTGGGAAACATCCGAATAACTAAAATTCCCACAGCACAACCAATTCTCCCGACGCGCCGCAACTCCGCTGAACAAAAAGGGGGAAAAAGTAATACAATTCCTAGCTGTCAAGGCCTATGGCAGTCAGAATGTGAACAGTATTGATCTGTGAGGATATTGACCACTCACCGGGTGCTGCTCGCCGGGTTTCTGAAGCAACAGTGCTAGTGGATAAATTACACCCGCTTCTGTTATTAAATAATGGCTTCCCCGCTGATTTAAGGTGGAAATTAGTTAAGTCAAACTGCAAAGGTCAGGACGTGGCACTGAGTGCAAGTGAACTCCGTGTCTACATGTCACGGCGGTTAGCCGGCGTCAGAAATAACGACGAGACGGTAGAATGACAGGCGCAACTTAACCAAACACACCCTTAAAACATTACAAAATGAAACCTCACCGCTAAAACACCCGGACACGTGGTTAATTGGACGACAGAGGAAATGCGTCGGGACACGCCATCGATCACGTAGCCTTGCACTTTCTAGGAATCACCAAAGCCACATGAAAACACAGTCATGCCGATCAGGAAGGACCCCCACGCACCTCCCTGCACTTCCTCCCGGTGTTCTGGAAGCCAGGGGAGGATGTGAACGGAGGAGAAGGGAGCGTTTGAGGACGTGCCGCCGGTTGAGGTTTGGTGTGTTGTATTCTTCTGTTCGGGGTCCTGATCTCGGTCTTCTGTTCAGCATTAGGAATGAATCCAGAGTCCGTGTTGGATTGGAGGGATCCAGAAAGGCAGCGTCTGCTCTCCGATGACTACCAGAACCAGGACGTTGTCAGAAGAATTAAAAACAACACGCCGCAGCCAGCTGTGCATGAGATTCTCTTCGCCGGCCCGGTTCACTTTCGGGGAGGGGAACAAACGAGGCCCAATTCATAGGCAACCAGCCCAGTGGTGGGGAAGGAAGAAGGGGGAATGGGGTGGGGGGGCGTGCCCTGTTTTCTGTTGATCACCAGAGCGCCAGTAGGGAGTGAGGCTGCCGGGGGGACCTGGTGGCGGTGTCTGGGGCCCAGTTCTGGCCTGCGCATGCGAAGTGGGGCTAATGACTCCCAGGCCAGGTCAGTCTGTCATTGAAATTGTATGAAACTGCTGTAAATTATACTGCGAGGTGAGAGCTCTTTCAAAGAAAATATCTACTGGCCTCTAGCTAAACCGACTTATAAAAGCACCAGTTGATATCTCTCTCGCGCTCTCCTCCTCCCTCTGCCACGCTGTTCTAAGATGGCTGCACTTGCCTCTAACCATTATTAAGTCAACAAACCAGAACACAGTCCATATTTTTGGAAAAGATCCCAGTGGTTTCCCAAGCCGATCACAGCAGGGCCGGCGTGAGCACGCGTACGCGCACGCCAGCCTCAAGGACACTCACGCGGTTTCACAGCTAGTTGTCCACCGAAAGAAGACATTTGGGTTCTAACAGCTCATTAGAACATCAACTCCAGGAACCGAAAAAAATACTGAAGAAATATGAATAACACTTAATCATTTCCTTTAACCCAAATTATTTCTTTATGGGACTGTGGAAACGGTAACCAGAGAATCGTGAATCAGGTCGGCCACTGGATCTATGTCAGTACTGCCCTCATTGGAGCATGCTCGCACGCACGCACGCACGCACGCACGCACGCACGCACACACCCCAACCACAGTCTTTTTTAATTTAATGAATGCATCCTCTTTAAACATGCACAGCATATTATTAATAATGTGACTATGAAACTGAATGTTGTTTTTTCTATTATCCTCAAACATTATACAGTTTCCTATTTCAGGGTAAATTCCTTGCCTTGGCTTCGTTTTAGCACAAAATGCATCATGTAAACTGTCCATACTCAGGGAAAACAAACAGTCTTAGTCGCAATGGCAGTAGCCCAGATCTAGCTAAGGAACCAGAGGTAAAAGAAGAAATTCAGCACTTGAGGGGGAAGAAAAGGTTAAAGAAAAGTGTAGTTAAGTGTGTGGTCCAAAGTCTCCCATTCTAAAACAAGATCCTCATAAATTGCTCAGATTTGTCCGTTGGAGCAGACCGTCGCGTCTCGGCAGGTAAGGGCTTATGACCGCCAGACAAACACCATACATAGCCGTGCCAAATACAAACATGACCAACAATGAAAACATCTGAAGTCCTATAAAGTTTGTCTTGTTCAGTCACAGGCAGGCAGGAAAACCCACCGCACAGCAGTCATGGAAAAGGAATTAAGCAAACAAAAAAAAAGTTGGTAAAAAGAGGACAAATCAGTATTTTAATGCCTCTTGTCACCACGTAATGTCCTCGGTAGGACAAAATGCTGACCGGGTAGAAACCAGAGACGACTTTTAGAAAATCCCCCCTCGCCGTAACAACCCGGCAACCCTGGGATGTATCCCTAGGATATTCCAACTGAAACACATATAAATCTGTTGAGTTCCCGTCCAAGTCCCCGGCTCGGAGCCCTTCCCAGACCCAGACCGCCGCTCCCTCCGGGCAGGGGCCAAACAGTACAGCGCGGTGTAATGTGAACACACTGGGGACCGCGGGGGCCGGGGCCCTCGGCTATATCAGCCCGGGCTAGTCCACGGTAGAAAGAGCGCGGGGTACGACCAGGAGGCTGTGCGGATGTAATGGGAAGGGGGCCTGCCAGGCGAGGTGTCAGGGCGGCGCTCGGCTGGGTCGGGTTTTCCACGGCGCCCGAGAACATGGAGATCTCCACGATTAACGTCGCCTCTACGCCGTGACGTCAATCAGTACTAGAAAATATGGGTTTTTCGCCCAATCTGAAATGCGAGGTCATTTCTACAAAGGTGAACTGCGAACGTCTCCAAGTACTTTACGACCTGGTTTTACGTGCAGGTATAGACACGGACGGCCGTGCCACTTGCCAGGCAATACCTCGGTTATTGTTTAGGCCGGCGCTAACAAAAGTGCGTTCCAGACCACAACGTGATTTGTTTAAGTTTGCTTTCTCTTCACACAGTTTGGGTTTTCGCTCCATTTTCAGCGCATTATTCAGTGTGCGCCGGTGTGAACGCAAAGAGGACGGCTGTGTGTGGACTGGTCGGTTCCGTTTGTTTATGTCGGTGAACCGCGCATCGGAAAGCTAAGCAGGAACCGCCCATTGTATATAAACAGCTAAGAATCACTTGAGTCTGAGGGGAGAAGAGAATGAACGAGAAAGAAGAAGGTTGGAGAGAAGAGAGGAGAAGAGAACGGTTCTCCTGTACTTCCTGTCAGAACGGTATGGACTCCTGTTCTCCACCCGGAGCTCATCGATATTAATCAAATGCAGGTGCTAAATTCTGAACAGGCCCAGCGGGGTGAGTGAAGGGGTGAGGAAAGGGGTGAGCGAAGGAAACACTCCCCCCCCTTCATGTTAAAGCCTAGTTTGTTTGCCACCTTACGTTAAAATCCTCAACGGTAGCCTCTCCCTTTCTCACACCGCCCAACTCAACTGGACCAGCCCATAAGCTAACCCAGCCTCCTGGGTCGCCCCAGACCAAGGCAGGGCCTGACCGCTGTCCCCCATGCGGGTGGCCTCTGTCCCCCACGCGGGTGGCCTCTGTCCCCCACGCGGGTGGCCTCTGTCCCCCACGCGGGTGGCCTCTGTCCCCCACGCGGGTGGCCTCTGTCCCCCACGCGGGTGGCCTCTGTCCCCCACGCGGGTGGCCTCTGGGCCCAAGCCCATTCCTCCCCGCCTTCCCCTCCCGATTAAATCAAGCCGGACATAAAAATAATCATCAACAAATGACAACGTCAACCGGATATCATCTGAATTAGGCGGTGGGTGTGCGAGGTGGGAGGAACAGAAGACACACTGGTGGAGGAAAACACAGACATCTGAATTAGGCCAAAAGGACACGCTGGGAGGATCCTGGCCCTGTCTACTCCAGGGCACCGGGACCTCGAGACGCCATCCACCGGCTGATAGCATGTGGCCACGCTGCCAAATCTGGTTCCACTGACAAATGTGTGCAAACAAACAAGAAAAACCCAAGCTGACAAATACACTGACATTATGACAACACTGACTTGTCCAAGTGTTAGGGTGGCAACAGAGATATAAACAGTGAGAGACAGACAAAGGGACAACAGAGACGGACAGAGAGAGAAAAACAAACAGAGAGAAAAAAAACAAACAGATAGAGATGGAGACAGAGAGAGACAGAGCGATGGAGCCATGTTCAGCAGTGGCGGCTGGAGTGTGGGGACATTTTGGAAAAAGAAACACACCAGAGTCGGTAAAGGAAAGGAGGGCTAATAATTCATACTGATCAAGAGGCCAATCTCTGAGCAGTACTGGGACTATTATTACAAGGAGTTGATCTTCTTACCCACCTACTGACTGACACAGAGAGACCAGACCGTGCTTGGGAACAAACAGCTGGGAAACAGATTGAACCAACAAATACACATACAAACACGCGCGCACGCACACACACACACACACACACACACACACACACACACACACACTATAATGCCTCTATAGTCAGATGCAAACAAACGGATACTGTTTTCAAATAAACACTGTGAAAGCTCCTCACGCAAGCGCGCGCACAAACACACGCGCACACACACACACACACACAGCTTTTCTCCTCCCAGACAGTGACCTCCTGTACTTCGTACTGTCCAAGTGCCTGTGTTAAAGAGCAGACCAGTGGGAGATAGCTAAACAGGTCCCATTGTCTGGCCCTCAGGAGGCCTTAAACCAATTTGCACACCAACTCCTTCCACCTCCTCACCCAGCCCATGATGTTTAAATTAAAGAGGGCGGGGGGGTTGGAGAGAGAGAGAGAGAGAGAGAGAGAGAGAGAGAGAGAGAGAG
>JACXGJ010017980.1:0-10653 GCA_016801105.1 Esox niger
GCACCGCCTTATCTTTTAGATTTTCTTATTCCTTTTTCATCCTCCAGATCATTAAGATCCTCTGATATGGCTTTCTTAGTTGTCCCTCGTTCTCGCCTAAAGACAAGGGGTGATAGGGCTTTTTCAATTGCGGCCCCCCGACTCTGGAACAATCTACCATTGGACATTCGTCTCGCAACGTCCACCACAACCTTTAAAACAAAGTTAAAAACATATCTTTATTCCCAGGCATTTTACATTTTTCAAATGTATCCATGTATTTATATATGTACTGTACTGAATGTGTAGTCTATTCTATTTTACTTTATTTTTACTTTGTTCAGCGCTTTGGGCAGCTTGGCTGTGAGAAATGTGCTATATAAATAAATTTTACTTACTTACTTACTTACTATTAAGGAAAATCTTCGATTGTAAGGAAAAACGTTAGTTTTCAATCAAGTGTCCTTTAGTTCTCGTCTTCAGTTTAATTTGTCTTGCATCAGTGATGAAAAGTTCCGATGTCAGTTATTGCAGTCAGTGTGAGGTGGACCCAGCAAATTGCCTGGTTGTCCTAACAAGTCAGTGTGGGTGTGTAGTAGAACAGTGAGTTTCCAAAACGTCACAAATTCAAGATAAACACCACAACAGTGTCTCCCACCGTGTTGGAACCATGTGACCTTTCCAGTCAACTGTCCCGTGGTACTCTGACCTGTAGCATGTGGAGTCCTTCAGGACTCAGGTGGATTCTCATCTCATCTCGTCGTCGATGATTCATCTAGAAATGAAGTGTGAAGCCAAGTGATCTGACACTGGCATCGTTCTGCCATGTGAGTGGTCAGGAAGATTTGAAACTGATTCAACCAGTGTTGTTGTTGAAATCCTTCTTGAACATGTTGCTGGTACTCACACACTCACTTGTCTGTGTCCAGTCAGTGATGTGATGCATCATCAGAAGATGGGTTGTGATGTCCCAATCTGTTGAATGTATAACTGCAAAACAACGATTTGTGTGGTTCAACAGTCCATTGGACTTTCATCCACTGGGTATTATTCCGTCAACTTCCAACAATGAAGACTAGATCAGTCCGGAAAACTTGTGGATCTCAAAAGTTTCATCATCAGAGTGAAGCGTTCACCCTATTCAGACAAATTTCCAGAAAAGTCTATGTCAAAGTTCCTTTTCCAACTAGAACTGACTTGGTTGTGGTTTGACTCCTTGTGCTATATTTATGCTCGATAGCAGTGGAATAAGATTGTCGGACTTGACTTTGCTGAGCCAAATCAGAAATGGTTAGATCAACTCTATTCAACCATAAAACTGTTAGACATTACATCAAACAATACAATCTACAAATAAACCAATTAAAAACCTCCTGTAAATGGAAAATGTAAAACATAACAGATACAGATGCTCCGTTATAACCCTGCAAACAGGAAAACTATTTTATTGAACTCCTTATAATTACCAATTTGATTTGCCTTGAGCCCTTAGCTCAACTCTTTCCAATCATAATCAATTATCATATCATACATCCCCCCCTGCCTTCACCTCATCAAGTCAATGGAAAGCGACACCATGAGTGAAAGCAGAACAATGACAAATACGGTCACAGGAGGCGCCATCCTGAACCCGCACTGGCCATCTTTTCAGGACGGACATGAAAAACTAGAGAATTGGTAGTAGGGATGGATCTATAATCCATTCGACAAGGAATGCATCCTGTAGATTCATCAAAACAAAAGTGAACATGTTAAAAAAAACACAAACATTCACTAACACCATCAAAGACATCAATGTGCAACATGGTCACTTGTGTGAAGGAATTATAAACTATATAACCTATTAACAAATTTGCCTTACAGAGCTCTCAAATTTGACTTTACCACAGCACCATCGCACAGGTCTGCAAAATTGGCTATCATGCATTTATAAAATCCTGTAGTTACTTGGCACATGCCTGACTAAAAATGGTCTGCCCCCCAGGGGATAAGCTGCACAACTAAATTATATGAGTGAAAAACTCCAGGTCAAGTGGTGTACCCACTGCAACCACTAGGGCAACTATATTAGCATAGCTACAGCACACAAATTTAGCATTTTCAGGACAATGATGGACCTCATAGATTTTAGAGAATTTACAAACATACATTAATGATTATTCCAAATAGTGGTGGTTGAACCCTTAACCACAACTTTTATGCATGTTATTTTACCACATCTGTGGTTCTGTTGATTGTTCTATCAACAAGAATGCAAATCATCAGCAATGGGGAATGCCTTTGAAGGCTCTACCCTCACTTCAGTTGGTTTGAAAGCCATACATTTCAACATTAAAGCTACTGAGAGGAAAATATTTTTTACTTTCTCTTAATGTTTCATTATACCAAAACTGAATATGTTTATGTTGGTAAAATTACCATAGTTGAGACCAGTCTGAACATTCAATTTTAACCATAACTAATAGGCTACTCTTAATGGGAAAAGCAGATAGAGGCCATCCCAGGGGGTCTGCCCCCCTTCCTGGAGTTTAGGACCTTACCCAGTTGCTTTTAGGCCATAAAGGACAAACGTTTTGTTTAAAGTATAAGGAATTTAAATTCCAACACATTAAAAATCTGACATGGTCCTCAGACTATCCTTTCAATGTAGCCGACATCATTCCTTTACTGAAGATTTAGATTTAATGTTTAGGGTGGAAATTAAGAAAACTCTCAAGAATGGCGATGTAGACAGAGAACAGATGTTTGACGTCAGCAGAATCAAGGTACAATAAGTGATCCAAAGGACACTCAATGTAGGCCTTAAAAACTATTAACAGCAATGCCCTATTTGTTCATTAGTCAATTTACCATCTTAGAATTTAAACTCCATTAACAAATATCAGGCATCTGTTTTAAAAAACACATGTATTATCACAGTTATAATAGGTAAATACAAATAAGAGAAACTATATTATTTAACCAGACTCTAGTCAGCATTTTGAATACAACATCTAATTTATTATGGGGAGGAAACTCGCTTTAGCTGTATAACCCTCTTTCTAAGGCTATATTGGATTCGAAAATCAGTCCTCATGGGACACCGCGTGTCTGCTTAACGTTAGACTATGTGTAACCTTCATTCTACCACTTATAAAATATATAAGGAGAGAGAAAACAAAATTCCTTAACTTTTTAAACCATGAGACTATTTTACCAGATTAGAAAATCATTGTACCAATTTCTAATCCATCACTAGGTTTCAGATGTACCCACGTGTGATAGCAAAATGTAGCATGTAGTAGGCCTGTTAAAGCCCACCCACATTGTCATTAGACCATTAAGGCCTAACTATTCAAAACATTATCTTCAACGCAATAAATACGTTTGACTCCAAATTACAAAGTAAACATGACAAAGCACAACAAAACAGGCTATTTCTTGAATACCTATTAAAACATGTTCAAGCATGACAGAACAAAACAGGCTATTTCGAATGCCTATTAAAACATGCTATATATCATCAAGTGCTTTTCAAACTTCATGTAATATTTAATTAAATAAGCTTGGCTATTACCGAGGAAGGTGATCAGGTTTCCTTGATAAGTTCCAGCTTCATTCAACGGTTAAGTACGACACATTGTAGGAAATTAACATTTAAGAACTCTATGAATCAATGATTATGAAAGCTCACGTCAGTTCCTAGTATCGTCCATTATTCCAGGATCCCATAAAAGTGACTCCATCTCGAGACTGCGGTATGTCGGCCTGGTAGTGAAACAGAATGAATCCGTGTCCATTCAGCTTGTCTCCAGTCCCGCATTATGACGGTCGTCCCCTCTCGGCCATCTCAACTTCCCGATTTCTTTTCTCTTCATATGTACCACACGCTCCGTCTGTCCACATACAACTTCCTCAGAATCCGTCTCGTTTAGCCGGAAAACTTTTTGTTTCTTTCTGTCCATTTCGATTCCAGGCATCGTTGTTAATTATCCTATTCGTTCATGATGGTGGCCTATTCGCGCCATGATTTTGACATGAACGCATCGTGCACGTCAGAGGCTGCAGTCCTCTTGTTGCAAGTTTACAACTGGACGGCATTATATTTTGCTTGTACAAGTCACTGTATAACTGCTGTTAAGAATGATAATGTGATAAAGGCGAATGGGATAGGTTAATAATATTAATGTGATTAATATTAACATATCACATTCACATTTATGTGAGAAAGGCTAATGTAATATGTTTAGGTTGATGTAGAAATTGAGGAGGAAGTTGGAAGAAGAAAGGTGCTGAATAGAAATTAAGCTGCAACAGGCTGGGGAGGGAGAGTCATGTACCACAAGCGCGGCAGTAACAGGAAAACAAATGTTATTGGTTAGGGGGGGCTGACCTGGGATTTGAGTACTCACGCCCTAGCGAGTAAGAAAGAATGTGTGGGTAGGGGGTAGATTAGGGAAGGGGCGGGAACTAGACAGTCTATTAAAGACCGCACTGAGGGGAAGGAACTTTAGACTTGTTGGTAAGTTTGTCTCCAGATATATCTGATTGTGTAATCAATAAAATTGGCTGATTATTGGTTAATAGCCTATGGCTAGCTCAATTGGATAAACTCACCGCGGGACAGAGGCTGGCTCTCGGAGATTGGAGGGCCGTGGCAGCCCGGGGTCTGTCAGCACAAGCATTACATGAAATAGAGAGACTCGCAAGAATAGAGGATGAACCAGACAGGCAACCGTTCACTAGAATGGTGGGGGCCATTGGAGAGGCGATGCATACTAAATACCCGCTCCCCAATACAGCAGTGGTTCCTAAACTGCATTGGGACCATAAGGAGACCCCAAGGCAGTACCTGGAACAATGCAAAGAAACCTGGACTAGGCACACGGGCCACCACCCGGGTAAGGTCGGGTTGCAACAAGAGTGGTTCCGCCGAGCAGTGATGGAAGGGCTCCCTGGAAAAATAAAAGAGACTATTCTCAGTAACCCTGATCTGCCAGGGAGTGAATCACAAGTATGGGAAAGGCATGTAGTGCATCATTTACAGAGGTCAAAGGATGAGCAGTGGGAGGAGAACGCACGGAAAGAGTTAGAGGATCATTTATTGAAATTGCAAGTGGGGGAGGCCAGGTCTAAGGCAACAGATAAGAAATTGGGCAATACAAAAAAGATGGTGCAATTAGGTCAAGACACCCCCGATCTTTATCCTGTTACTCCTTGGGCACCCCAGCCCGGGGACAATGGCCTCGGTCGGTCGTGGAGGGGCCGTGGGGGCGGGTTTCGTGGTCGTGGGTACGGGGGAGGGCGAGGGGTTTCACAGGGATATACCCAGCCCTACGGAGCCTGTTTCATCTGCGGACAGCAGGGACATTGGACCCGAGAATGCCCTGGGAATTTCTCCCGAGGAAGAGGCAGGGGAGGAAGGAGATGTGTCCCGAGACCCCCTAACACCCATGCGGCACCTCACACTACAGGACAGTATCCCATGATGGAGGATGGGGACCCATGGGAGGGGGAATATTACACCCGGTGATAGTCATGAACCATACGTTCCATGTGCTAACATCACACAGTGTGGTGGCCTATGTGAACTCGCAGCTGTTCACCATGACTTCACTAAAACAACAGCGCATGAGCAAAGCCCTTAGGCGCTCCAAATTTGACATTCACACACAAGGGCATCATTATGGCAGAGAGAATAGGGACAGGATTACCACACATGTGTGTACAGGAGGTGGTAAAAGAGGAAAAGGTACGTCCCGACTTAGAAACAAAACCATGGGGAGAAGGAGAGAACGTGTTCACAGACGGGTGTTGTTTTCGACAAGAGAATGGAGGGTTAAAAGCAGGGTATGCAGTGGTCAAACAAACAGGAGAGGGTTTTGAGACAGTAAGGGCGGGAAGACTGGAGGGTCTACAATCGCAAACAAAGAGCAGAAGTCATAGCTGTAATTCAGGCATTAAAAGCATACAAAGGGTGGTAAATATATACACTGACTCCGCATATGCAGTAGGAGCAGCTCATGTGGAACTAGGAAAATGGATGAGAGTAGGATTTCTAACAGCTGGGAACAGGCCAATCAAACATGAGACAGAGATGAGAGAACTAGCAGAAGCACTAGGTATGCCAGTCGGAGTGGCCATCATTAAATGCAAGGAACATGACACGTCGGACAGCTGTATAGCAAAGGGGAATCAGGCAGCAGACCAGGCCGCCAAGGAAGCGGCAGGATATTCCCAAAAAATGATGTTGGTTAGGGCTGAGGACGAAAAAAGCGGGGGAAACCAGGAGCGAGAGGAGATTGCGCGACTCCAAAAGGGGGCGTCACCTCAAGAAAAAACTATCTGGCACCAGAGGGGGGCGACACAAGTAGAGGGACTGTGAAGGGGTCCGGATGGTCGACCCAGCCTACCCCCGGGGATTCGTGCAGAAAAAATAGCGGAAGCGCATGGGTTGGGACATGTGGGAGTAGCACAAATGCTGAGGAATTTGTGTCACTGGTGGCATCCATTTTTGACAGATATGGTGCGTAATTTTGTAAAAACTTGCACAATTTGTATACATCATAATCCGCGACCCACGGTAAAACCGGAAATGGGAGCTTTCCCACTGACCACCAGACCAGGACAGGAAATAGTGATAGATTACACTGACATGGGGGAGGCGGTCAGAGGACACAGGTATATATTGATGTGTGTAGATACGTACACAGGATGGCCAGAGGCCTGGCCAGCAAAAAAAGAAGATAGTCAGACTGTGGTGAAATTCCTCATAAATCAGTACATCCCGAGGCATGGCTTTCCGGAAAAAATACGCTCAGATAATGGGACACATTTAAAAAACAACGACCTACAACTGGTAGAGGCTATGTTAGGGTTAAAACACGCATTCGGCACGGTATATCACCCTCAGTCGCAAGGCAGGGTGGAAAGGATGAATCAAAATGTAAAAAACAAATTGGCTAAAATCTGTGCACAGACCAAATTGAACTGGGTAGCCGCGCTACCCATCGCGTTAATGACCATCCGATGCTCAATAAATCAGGGTACGGGGTTCACTCCCTATGAACTGCTAACAGGGAGACAATTTCCGGGACCTGCCGCAGGCCCTAAAGTGCCAGAGGCACAGCAGCATTCTCTGAATCATAGAGTGTATTTTAACGAACTCCGAGCTCTCGTTTCAGATTTCTCAACACAGGTGGGCAAGAAGAAGGGAAACGACGACTGGGGGGAACTTCCTCAGGCAGAGTGGGTTCTTCTGAAGGTGATAAAGCGCAAGTGGGCGGAACCGAGGTGGACAGGTCCACACCAGCTGGTCGAGAGAACGTCGCATGCGGTGAGACTGAAAGGGAAAGGCGAGACCTGGTACCATTGGAGGCAGAGTGCACCGGCAGACGCCCCGGCACACTCGTTGGAGGAGACCAGGAGGGACCTCGGGACGGAAAAGGAGGACACGGAGGAGCAGACTGGGACGAAAGAGAGCAGGACGCAACTGGAAGAACAGGAGGGCACTGTAGAGCAATAAGGGCTAAAGACTCCTGGCTTAGAGGGGGCTACGGCCAGTACCAGGCAAAGATCGGCGGACAGTTAGGAAGGAAGAGACACAATGTTGAAGGGGGGGCAATTGTGGCGTGTGTTGTTATAATCATTGTATTTTGTGTGCTCATGTTAGGACCTGACTCGAGGACCATTCTTCTGTAGAGGAGATCGACACCACCAAAGACAGATGCATGTTTGGAACAATATGGAGGCCTCGAGATCGACTATGTAAAAGGCACCAACACCTCGTTTACCTTCGATTTGTGCGGGGTGATAAATTGCGGGGGACGAAATAGCTGTTGGCGGGGGTATGATGTGTACATATGTTACTCCCCACCGGTACAGGACGATTGTGGGGCGAAACTGAAAGGGAGAGGGATGGGGTATGTAGGGTGTGGCGATTGGGGCCTGGTTAGGGCATATACGGGATTTGCTCCACGGCCCTACCAGTTTAGAGAACCATACGAAAGGCGGTGGAGAACTCAGAAACTACAACGGGATTTCAGTACGTCTCAAAATCCAGTAAGTTTGTCCATAGGACATTGGGACGCAAGCCCGGCGAACATAGGAAACCCTAGGGTCGTTTACGTGGTGTTGGGAGTGGACCACTATGGGAGAGACACCTTGTCCCTCATCAAAATCAATTTACGAGAACCCCCATCAGAACAGGTCCAGAGTAAGACAGGGACCAACATGACTGTACTTGCTCCGAATACAACGATGGCCCCAGACCCACGGGTGGTGGTGGTAGACTATTCTCAATTGATGCCAGAAGACATTATTGAAAGAGCTACGGGGTATCAGGAAAGCAACATATGGTTAGACTGGATAATAGCAACGGCAAAGGAACAGGGGGTGGGAGAGTGCGTGGCGTGTGCATCCGCACGACCCAGGTTATATACCGAACCCGCACCACTGATAAGGAACGACACCTGGGGATACTATTGTATGTTAGGGTTGACTCGCATGGCCACTCCTGAAAATTGCACCACCCTGGCTCAAATCTTCCCACCTATTGATAATCACACTCGAACAGGCCCAGTTACGTTTAGGAAAGGAACGGGAAGCTATACTTGTTTTAACTTTACGGGAGATGGAACGTCTCTGGGGAAGATCCCGGAGGATTGTTGCACTTATACAGAACACAACCAGGCGACGATTGGGTCGTGGGCTAGGGCCAACTTATATTATTATTGTGGGGGGAGAACAACGTGGGTTCGGATTCCTCCACGTGCTCGAGGGGTGTGTGCTATGATCAGATTAGCTGCGCCACTGATAATTATAGGAGACAGGGTGGTGGCCACTGAAACAGAAACCAAAAAGATAGGCACGATAAAGCAGAGGCGACGTAGGCATATATTGCGGCGCAGGACAGTAGACTCGTTCGACTTGCGTATAAATTCCCCCAAATACATAGATGCTATTGGGGTACCTAGGGGAGTTCCGAACGAATAAAAACTTAAAAACAGATCAGATCGCAGTAAAACAGATCGCAATAAAAAACAGATCAGATCGCAGCCGGATTTGAAAACATCCCAGTGGTTTCCGCCTTCTTTCCGGTTACTCCGAACAAGAACGTAGACCGCATAAATTATGTACATTATAATGTCCTCAGATTGTCCAATCTGACTCGTGACGCGATAGAAGGTCTATCTGAACAATTGGGCCCCACATCCCTGATGGCGGTTCAGAACAGAATGGCCTTTGACATGCTTTTGGCAGAAAAAGGGGGCGTATGCGCAATGTTTGGGGACGTCTGCTGTACTTTCATTCCCAACAATACGGCTCCAGACGGGTCGGTGTCCAAGGCTTTAGATGGGTTGAGGACCCTCTCAAAAACGATGCATGAACATTCTGGTGTCGACGACCCTCTGGAAGAATGGATGAACTCGATGTTCGGGAAATGGAAAGGTTTGGTCATATCAATATTAATGTCATTATCAACTTTTATGGCTATTCTTGTTACCTGTGGATGTTGTTGTGTCCCCTGCATTCGAGGCCTAGCAGTCCGGGTGATCTCTACCGTGGTGGAGAAATCGGAGCACGGAACCCTGAACCATCTTATGATGCCGTTACTAGCGGAAGAAAAGGAGACACACGGGAACCAACCGAGGAACTGGGCGGGAATATGATCTCTGGTAGAGATCAAAAGGGGGAATGTTAAGAATGATAATGTGATAAAGGCGAATGGGATAGGTTAATAATATTAATGTGATAAATGTGAATGTGATATGTTAATATTAATTTGAGAAAGGCTAATGTAATATGTTTAGGTTGATGTAGAAATTGAGGAGGAAGTTGGAAGAAGAAAGGTGCCGAATAGAAATTAAGCTGCAACAGGCTGGGGAGGGAGAGTCATGTACCATAAGCGCGGCAGTAACAGGAAAACAAATGTTACTGGTTAGGGGGGGCTGACCTGGGATCCGCGCTTTATGAGCCGAGGCAAGACACGGAGGAATTTGAGTACTCACGCCCTAGCGAGTAAGAAAGAATGTATAGGTAGGGGGTAGATTAGGGAAGGGGCGGGAACTAGAAAGTCTATTAAAGACCGCACTGAGGGGAAGGAACTTTAGACTTGTTGGTAAACTTGTCTCCAGATATATCTGATTGTGTAATCAATAAAATTGGCTGATTATTGATTATAATATTGTTCTCTTCCTTATTGACTTCATCTCATCAACTTATTCGGGTGAAGCAGGTTAAGCTTCAACACTGCCGAAAATACAATATCACTCTAATCGTCAAAAGGAAAATACAGTATCATACTATGTCGACACGAAATACAGTTCAGCACTGAAACACACCGGTCAACGCCCAACAAACGTGAGACTGACTATTCGCACCCGCAGATAGATTCCACAAGATAAACACAGCGGCCTAGTCGGGTCGTCATAGGGCTTCTCTCCAATTTATCTACCCCTAGAGATATTTCCCACGATTTTATTCGTGGCCTAGCCAGGGAGTAACTAGGACTTTGCGACAACCAAAAGCTTTTGCATTCTTGACAGTTCGTTATATGGTGTAGTTTCACGACTCACTGTTCAGTTGTTCTCAGCAACCAGTATCCAGGAAAAACAACGTCTTCCCCGCGATTGCAAATAGAGCCCATTAGCTCTCCAATTGAAGTTCAGTAGAATCGTTAAAACTTGTCCATCC
>JACXGJ010017981.1:0-10652 GCA_016801105.1 Esox niger
ACACAGGGTTGGGTTACAATACTCATTACTGCTCATACACATTTACACAGGGTTGGGTTACAATACTCATTACTGCTCATACACATTTACACAGGGTTGGGTTACAATACTCATTACTGCTCATACACATTTACACAGGGTTGGGTTACAATACTCATTACTGCTCATACACATTTACACAGGGTTGGGTTACAATACTGATTACTAGTCATACACATTTACACAGGATTGAGTTACAATACTCATTACTGCTCATACACATTTACACAGGGTTGGGTTAAGTTTTGCTACTTTTGATTGATTGCTCAAGACGCCATTGTCTGAGGTAGCGTGTGCCACATTCGAGCCCACTGGAGGTCTGCAAGTGTGAAGACATTTATGTTGGAACTGTACCAAGTTTATATCCAGTGTGCGTTCAAATGGCGCAATATTTCCTCCGATGGATTGCCACATTTCTGCGTGGTTCTTCTCCAACATGCCGGGGTAAATTCCTGTGTTTATGTGATGTAATATGTCCATCTTGTGTTAAGTTCTCTCTCGTAATGTAAACAAGTAGACTTTTCTTGTTTTTGTTTTGTTTGATGTTCATGTTGCTCATGTTAAGATAAGACTACATCTGGACAGTACAGTGAATTCAATACACCATGCATTGCTTGTTTGGTTACATTAATTTACTGAATACATTTGCCACAAGTTAAATTAATGTAACTGGCTTTTTTCTGTATCACAGGTCTATCTGTCAGAAAACCCCTTCGACTTCATGGAGTCCATCTCTCTGGAAGGGAAAACTAACTTCTTTGAGAAGCGTGTGGCTGAATATCAACGGTTTGGAGTCATGTCCAATATGATGGATTGTGAATTCACTCTGGATGCTGACTTTTAGATCAAACACATTTTTATATTATTGTACCACATATTTATTCTATTTATATATGTTTTATTTTATCCTTATAGCCTTTGGTTATTTATGGAGTTTTTTTCCTATCCCCTGCTCTTCAACATGGAATTGCTATACATATACAGTTGATTGATCTGAATTGCAATGACAAAAATAAAAATATCCACAATGCAGAGGGTTTTAATGAGGAAATATTTCTCTGTAAAGAAACGCTTGACTAAGGCCTTTGTTTATCTTTTATATTAAATGAGTTCTGATCAAATGTCTGTGTTTGGTAGTCTATGCACCTTGAACAAATGTAGGTCCCATATGCACCTCATTTGGTGTTGTAAAAACACAATTCTCTGCCCAGGTTGTAGGTCCCATCCCGACCGGGAATTACAGGTTTTCTCTCTGAACAGAAGCTTCTGCTATATTACTTTAATTCATCCCAGCTTTGCTGCAGCAACAACTTCATCTGGGAGTCATCAAAGATTGGTCTGCAAGACATTTAAGAAAACTCTTCAAATTGTGAGAACTGCTGATCTTAAACACCACGTGTTATATTGTCCTGTGCTGAAAAGAGGTTGTTTTGAGTATCCTGACAGTCTAATGTATTTTCAACTGCTGCCAGACAAACCTGCTTGCCGAACGGTTCAGAAGGAAACCAGAGCCTTCCTTCCATTGGATTTATGCAGGACAAATGTCCCTCTGGCCACTGACTACTATCATGGGATTAAAAAAGGCCAATGGAAAAACTGGATGCTACAGGCTATGGAGTCTGGTGACCTGTGGGACCAGACTGGAGCTCAGATCGACTGACACCAAACTGAGCCGTTGGAGGGGAACTGGACAATGCTGACGAGCTGACACTGATCACCCCCATTCAGTACCAAGGTGTGTAAGGGATGGAAGTCCTACCAAAAAACAATCTAGCCGCTAGTTTCCCTGCAAGCCACGATCCCTTCCTTAGATATGCACTCTGAGTTAATTACAACCAGGGCAGATACACAAGTCGTTAATAAAGAGTAGGTATCAACAGATATCTGGGAGAAGAAATGGAGGTGGTATTAACTCATTCTGAATTGATGAACATATTTGTCTTTATTAAATTGTTGAAGTTGGCATTTGATGTCTTGGTCCCTACCTCGCAACTTACCAGTTCAAACAAGATCATTGGAGAACCTGTCACCTTTTCTGACATGCATCCCAATTGTAGGCAGCTTGGTAGACTGTAAAAAAAAGCCCCTCCGGCTCACATAGTTTTCCTAGTAGAAGGATGATAGGATTTTTTTGCAAAACATGTTTCCGTGCAGGAATGCTAAGCTTAGGAAATGTAGTTGTTATTGTTTGTGTTATAGTGGAGTCAACTTTGCAACAACCATGTAAACTATCTATGTGAATATTGTTATGTACCTATTAACTCTAAAATTCTAGACAGGATATTCTTAAAATCGCTCTGTATGTTTTCTGCAAGGCCCTGGGAAGATTTAAAGTCCACATTAGTTACGTTAGTAAAACGTATTTCTACTGTTGAACATCTCTCACTTAAGACGTTTCCATTTGTTTCATTTAGGGGACACTTAACCATAGCGAATTACAATGCATACCATAAGACTGCTACGTGGAACATCCATGCAACACAGTTGTAATAAGTACGAAATACTTTTCCTGATAGCTGCTTCATTAAGTATGGCTTTGCAAGCCATTGTTCTCAAAGGCAAGAGTGTAAGTTGCTGTAGAGTTATTTTATAGGCTCTAAAAAGAGATGTTTTCTGTTTACTTCTGTCTATAAGCTATATTTAAAGCTGCTTCTTATAAGATTCTCAGCAATATCTTACGTTTCCTTCTACGTGGTGAATTCCATGTGTTTTACCATTATCGTTTTGTTATGATGTTTATCAGTTTCATTGGTGCAGTGACCCGGATCAGAAGCTGAGCAAAGCATAGTAGGGAATTAAGAAGGGATGAATGTAATTAAATTAACAAACCGTAAGCTCACCCAACAGATAGCTTGAAATGTCACTGATGGGTTTATACAATTGCTTTTTGAAAACAGTGCAGAGCAGTCTTGTTGGAGTGACCCGTCTTCACGTTTGACTGCTTAGGGTTGAAGAGATTGTTCTAAGATTAATAACAACAAAGTTGGTCAAATACAGAAATACTTAATTGTTTTGGAAAGGAAAGACAGAAGGGACACCAGTCTGTAGACTAAACCTTAGTTCAGTGTTGGTTTCTTGTGGAGGGAGGCGACTCTAGCCATCTTGAAGTCAGGAGGAACGCAGCCAGTGGTCAAGAATGAGTTAATGAGGGAGGCATAGAATGCCAGTTCTCCAGAGATGGTCTGGAGTAGAGTTGGGTGGGGTTAAGTGGGCAAGACACACCACTTCTAATGCAGAAATGTATTTCATAAAGTGTAAATTAAACCAATGGAATCTTTAGTGACTAACCTTTAGTCAGGACACCACATTTGGAAGCCATCCAAATTTGTCAAACAATAAACTCCAACAGTAATTTTCCTTCCCAAATTTCTTATTGTATTTGGAAACTAATTACAATTACAACGCTTTTGAAAAAAATATTTTGTGTAATCGAAATGAAAAAAATATATAAAATTCTAGGCTGTTCTTTTGAAGTTTTCGTCATTGCTATTCGACAGAGACGTCATCCTTAGTGCTGACAGAAGACTAGCACTAGCCTATTGAACTTAAACCATAGTTGGAACCTAGGTAGCAAGCTACTTGCTAAGTGTTGGCAGTGGCTTTGCTACATGTTAGCTGGGGCTCTGAAAAGATGGCAACAGACTGGCAAGCTTTAGCATTTGAGAAAGCCGAGTTGATATCCAGTGGTATCAGACAACTGTTATCATCCAGCCAGGGATACTTTAGATCGGAGTTTGGTGTGGAATTGGGCCTAACGCCCGAGCTTTACCCGTCATGGGTGATTCTCTCCACGGCGGTGGTTGGGCTGCTGGTGGTGCTGGTTCTGTCGTGGGCCGCGTTTTGTGGCAGATTCTTCGGTGGAAAAAAGAAACCAGTTTCGGTTACCCAAGAGAGTGACGACTTTCTTAGGGCCCAAGTAACTAAGATTGGCAAGCCGGAGGAACAAAAGAAAAAGACTAAAAAGAAATCAAACGAAAAGGTACTTAGCTACTGTAACTAGCTATATATTTAGCTCATTGTAAATAGTTTTTGTCGTGGCATAGACAAACTTTCATTCAGCAGAGGTTTGAGTAGTTGGCGAACTACAGTAGCCTGTTCTCTCATTTCCACAAGGTGTATTTATTCTGCAAAACAAAACGTTTTACAGTACTGTACGCTAGTTGTAAAAGCTTTGGTGAAACATAATTTCTATTAGATACATTTCAGGTAGGCCCCTCACCGTTTTGTTAATAGTTTAACTATTAGCTAAGGAACCTACCCAGCTATGTCCACTATAAACGGTTTCTCAATTTATAACGTTTTTGGATGTAATTACTGTAATACAACCAATCACAGTAGCTAGCCAGCGGAGAACGTTATATTGCTTTACTGTGCTTTGTTTTTGACAGGTTAGCTTTTAGCTAACTAACATTAGTTAGCCATCTTTGTTAGCATTCATACTTATGTCCGTAATGAAGCTATCAATTTCATGTGAATTATTGAACTTTTTTATGTCAACTAACTACAACTAGACATAGTTATATTGATTTAACTAATTTAACGTCGAGTTGTGTAGCTAATACCCTGTTTCATACCTAGCAAACTAGCTACAATTTTTGTAGAAGTAGCAAGATAACTAACGTTAGCTTTTTATCATTGCCAGCCAGCCTGAGCAGTCCTACATGGTAGTAGATTGTTTTCTAATGCTTTTTGTGCAAAAAACACCGACCCCAGTTGCAAACATAATGTTTTCTGTTTCCCTACTTCAGAAGGCTCAGTCTAACGGTCGCACAGTGTCAGAGCCTCAACAGGAAGTGAAAGACACTGTCGAAATCTCCAAACCATCTGCAGAGATCAAGACTGAAAAGGTTTGTACCTAGCATGTGAATAACACCTTGACGTCATCAAACAATGTTCGATGTCAAACCTATTCGACTGTCATCGCGAAATATATTTCTCTTGAAGGCCTATTCATCTGTAGCTGTACTTCTCCATCTGGTTAGAATGAATTCCTGTTTATCCAAATTCACGGTTTGTTTCTTATGGCTGCATTCCAGACAACTGTATTAGGATCCTATTAGCTGACACTAAAAGCAACTACTCTTTCCGGGCTACAAAAAACATTAGAGTTGACCTTATTTAGCACTATAGGACGTTTTTCAGACATGATTGTTTTACAGGAACAGTCACAACCACTTTTTTATGGTGCAGGAAACACTGGTCTGGTGCGATTATCGCTGGTTTCAGGACAAATTAATTACAATGTGTGTTGCATTCTGGAAAAGCAGGTGTATGCTCAGCCTATAAAATGTATTTTCAGAGGTTTGCATTTTTCAATGTCAATTGACTGGTTGAATTACACACAACATCTCTGCTCACTGCCTTTCTGTAGCAGTACCTGGATCTGTGTGGAGCCCAACAAAGATGGCACTCACAAACTGAAGTTAGAATTCAAAGTTTCTATAAGGTTGAATGGGTGGAGATAATAACATTTTTTAATGCAAATGTCTATGAGTGATGTGTTCAGGTAACATTTATCTAGTGAAAACAAGTTTGCTGCACCAAGCTGTGCAGTCAAAACAAACTTTTGGAGAGTATTCAGTGAATAATCCTGAATGGTGAACCATGCTGAATGCTAACATGTATAAAACAACTTTTATCCTATATATGTTGGTATTCGAACAACAGATTGTCACCACAGCTATGGTAATGCTACAAGTTCCCTGTGGGTCTATTGTCAGGTTTACTCCAGGACCTTGACAGCTATCAATGACTGGTCATAAAAATGACTATTGAACTTTATCTTTGTATAGGTGAAGAAGAACAAGAAGAAAGCCAAACCTGAGGTAAAACAAGCCAAGACTGTCTCCTCAGATGGGCAAGAACCTGATGATGGTATGGCTCATGACCTCATGTAAATGTATCCTGCTGAATTATACTGTCTTTGCTGTTATTAAGCCCCTTGTATAACGGAATTATACTGTCTTTGCTGTTATTAAGCCCCTTGTATAACTGAATTATACTGTCTTTGCTGTTATTAAGCCCCTAGTATAACTGAATTATACTGTCTTTGCTGTTATTAAGCCCCTAGTATAACTCAATTAGGCTGTTTTCTTTGCAATGTTATTAAGACACTTGTGTAACCGAATCCGTCAGCATGAATCTATAGTTGGGACCCTATTCCCTCATTAACTCACACCCTTTTCTGATTTATCCTCAGTTATAATGAATAGAATGACTGGTTGTACAGTCTGTCAGACTTGGCCATTGTTAGCCTATCAGGATGTTGTGGGGGGGAAACGTCCTGCATTAAAGGCATTGGCATATTACGCTTTGTTTGTCAACCAATCATCTCCCACTGCTCCAGTTACTAACACAAACGTCATTGTGGGACGTTTGGGCTGTATCTCCATGGATACTGCACTGACTGTTGTCAATGTGGAGGAGTAAGGCTCTTCATTTAACGTATGAGAATAATGTTACTACAGTGGCTAGCTGGTTAATTGATGGAACATGTTGGCCAGGTAGGCCACTAGATGCTCAGCTTCTATTTTGTAACGTGAAGTGGCTGACCCTGTTGGGAGCCATGCCTGGCAGAATTCTGGTGAGCTAAAATCAAATAATAAGAGATACTGTACTCTGTAAGTTCACACTCATATAATGAACTGGTCACTCCCATTAGGCCAACCTCCAATGGCAGTTGTGCCAGACTTGTATCTACTGGATGATGACATTCAGAGTCAACAGACCAGCGACTCTGGACCCTGGTCAGAACCAGGGCATTAGAGGAAAGGTTTCAGAACTACAAAGTATTGCCCCAGATGGGTAGGAGGTTACAGTATAAACAGGAGTTACCAAACTGACTAGGGCAGTGGCAGTGTAGCCCTGTTCATTAATGATTGATGTCAATTGCCCTCGATCCATTGAAAATCAGTTGCAAATTAACTCCCATGTAGGTCAACCAGTAAATCAGTTGAAGCTGAACAGCTGCAGTTGAGGTATCTGTAAAGTGCTGTTTGTTAAAGTGACAGTATGCTTTTAGTTCCTGTTGGTATTCATCTTCCTTATGAGGTTAAATATTTATGCTGGACACTAGGGGTGTAACGGTATACATATCCACACCGTGTCGTTTGGTTTAGGATGTTCTGTTTTGTACACATTGTGATCCGAATGTATGTAGTCTAGTTTTAACCACACGTGACGTTTTTGTGTGTGAAACTAACATTCTAAACTTCCCCCCCTGAGATGCTTCTTGGAACCGTAAGATAGCAACTGAAGTGGCCTGGATCAGTGGTTCCCTCTAGGTCCCCTGTGGGTCCTGGTCTCCACAGGGGGTACTTGAAAACACTCATGACCCTGTAGGCTTACTAGTGAAATTAACATGAGTTGGAACTTGAGGGCTACTCCAAGCAGTGCAAAATCTTTCTGGGGGTCCAGTAACAGAAAAGGGTTGGGAGCCACTGGCCTAGAACATGTAACGCAGCCTCGTAAATAAATATGGTGAACACAAACGACAAGCCAGAGCTTGAGGGCCCTCCCGTATCCTTCAGGTGTCCCGTTTAGGAAGATTACGGCTTTCCAGGTAAAGATCCAATAGGTAGGATTTGTTTAGTAAAACAACACAAGTTTTGTCCCCTCTTATTATGTTGTGTAAACTAATGAAGCCCTCTAAGAGTTGTTTAGCAACGCAGATATTTCAGTGCTATTGAAAGGTCAATTTATAACTTCCCAGACAATCCGTTCCAGACAATCCGTTCCAGCCAATCGCCTTCTGTGATGTGGGCTATCCTCCTTGTCTTATTCTATTAATGCGCATTTTTCCTGGATGATATAAATATAGCATAAGTACGCCATAAGGAGCGAAGTTTGCTTACTCTAAGAAACTTGAATTACAGCTAGAGACCAGGATGACCAACTACCGGTCCCTCCATTGTCTACTACAACAAACACAACGATAACTACAAAGAAGCAAAAGACTCAGACTAGCTCTCAATAGCTAGCAACCAGGGACCCTAAGCTAATGTTATCAAGGCTAATAGTAACATCAAACTCTGAGTTGGTGCTTTTTGGAACAGATAATTATATTTTTCTTCTTCTTCTTATTATTATTATTCTTATTATTCTTATTATTATTATTATTACTATTTGGAACATTGTTCTCCAGTAGGCATTGATGTGGAACCGCTTTGTGACCGGTGAATAATTGCAACAAAAATTTTTTTATAACTTTGTAGTAAATTAAAAGTAATGTCTTCTTCCACTGTACTGATATTGTAACAAACTGTTAGTTTTTACACCCCTACTGGACACTGATCTTAGATCCAGTTTCTCCATCAGAGGTTAATGTTAGGATTCAGGGAAGGGAAACTGGTCCTGGATCTTTGCCTGGTGGGCTGAAAAGACATTAAAAACCAGTCTTTGTTCGGTTGTCCCGTGTTGTTGTTGATCCCCAGGTGCCTGGGAGACGAAGGTGAGTAACCGGGAGAAACGGCAGCAGAAAAGGAAGGAAAAGGGCCCTGATGGGGTGGAGGTATCACACCACCCAGCGGAGCAGCTTCCTCTCCACCCCCCACCTACAGCTCTCCCCGTAGCCCCGCCCACAGCCCCGCCCACCTCCAGAAGGGGTCGAGGTATGCTGTGGAGGTCATGGCTGCACTAAGCGCTGAAGCCCTGTGTGGAAGAGTCCTCAAGGCAGGATGTCTGGACACGACCACCAGGAATACCTGTAAAAGTTAGGATCTTAGGGCTTATCACTGATTCATGGTGCCTGTTAAACGACTGCTCCGTCTATAGACCTGCTGCCAACAATTACTAGCATATCTTTTTTAATATGCAGCATTTATTTTGTGCAGTTCCAGGGCCCACCATGTTCATTTCACTTCTCAAAATTAATTTTAGCTGTAGGTTCTGTTATGCTGTTGGTTCTGGTTTGGAGCCATGGTTCTATTCTTCCGTCCATTTAAACAGTCTCTTCTCAGCCCTCTTAGAACCGATGCGGACTGTGGTGAAGGTGGACTCCATCATGGCTGCAGGTAAACTACCCAACCAATGTCACTCTGTTCCCTGGGTGGATTGGTGGGAATGTAAGGTGGCCAAAACCTGATGTCAGAGTGATCTGTCAATGTATGGATAATGACAGTTCTATTACATCTAGGTACACAACACCAGTGTCTCAGCAACTAGTGGTTTAGTTCCTGGTGGTTGTAAATGTCTCATCACCCCTCAGGGTCGACCAGCTGGAGAGAGGAACCGTCGCTCAACGGTGGAGGTTGGTCTGACATCTCCATGAAGCTGCCGGTCCAGTTAAGCGCCTCAGACGTGGAGAAGTGGCCAGCTATCCCCAAAGTCACCCGAAACAGGAACCCAGATCCCACCTGGGGGCAGGAGACTGAAGGTGACTTACTGCCTACTGGGTTTGACCCCTAACCTGCCTGTTGGGTTTGACCCCTAACCTCCCCACTTCAAAGCTACTCTTTTTGTTTGTTTTGTTTTTACGTGGGAACAACACGTGTGATTTTATTTCTTAATTCCAGGGTCGTGGCTTGGTATTGACAGGAGGGCGAAGACTGAACTGAAAACAGTGCCATTCTCTGTGGGGGGACTGAACTCAGCAGAACCCGTCTCCAACTCTGCTGCTGAGATCACATGGGAACGGGTTCCTCAGGCTGTAGATGATGACTGGACTGGATTGAGTAAGAACCAAATCTGTTAATAAGGGAATATCTGGATGGTTGTAATTATGGTCTGGGTAAGTTATTAAATACACTAGTCAGGTCCCTGGTATTTTTTTACCTTTTTGGGGCAGGGATGGGCAACCTGGATGGGGTAGAGGTCACAGAAATTATGTACTGGTCATCAGGGGGCCCCAGATAACTTGGAATAACATCAGGGGGGCTTTGATGTATTTGTTAATTAACTTATTAACGAATACATTAATAGTAAACTAGGTCTGATGGTAGTTCACGTATATCTGGGCAATTTTAAAATATTGACCAACGTGCCGTTTTCCAGCTCTGCTCATCTCTCCTGGGATTCAGCATGTTCACTGCCATGTAATTCAACACATGAACCCTTTGAACACTAAATGTATTGGGATGTTTTCACTACTTTCATATTTCTGTAATAAGTATCAGGTGTTTTATGACTCAAACATCAGCTCACTCTCAGATAGAAACACAACAGCCTTCATAGACCCTGAAATTACTGTTATATGTGGAAACATGCAAACAATGATTTGTCTATTTCATGTTTTGTTTCCAGCATAGATTTTGTTGGTTCCAATAATAACTTTACAAAAATGTACTGTTTTCTAAATTAATCTGAGGGCCGCAAAAAAGTGTGGGTGGGGGGCCGCCAGTTGCCCATGCCTGTTTTGGGCTTATAAATGTAGATGAGGGGTTTAAAGAGAACGCTAGTGTGGGAACAGGAAAGAGCTGCTGTCTTAACTTGGTCCACCACGGAACCTCTGGGTCTCCCTGGGCCTCCCTGGGCCTCTGGGTCTCCCTGGGCCTCCCTGGGCCTCTGGGTCTCCCTGTGCCTCTGGGTCTCCCTGTGCCTCTGGGTCTCCCTGGGCCTCTGGGTCTCCCTGGGCCTCTGGGTCTCCCTGGGCCTCTGGGTCTCCCTGGGCCTCTGGG
>JACXGJ010017982.1:0-10652 GCA_016801105.1 Esox niger
ACAGAGCCATAAGAAAATATTGCTTTATTTATCTGATCATATTGGAATATATTTGTTAGGTTTTCAGTAGGTTCAATTAGGTTCACTAGACTATATGCGTCATTTAAAAATTTTTCAATGAACATTCGAACAGTCCGGCCCTCGGCTTGTAGCTAAATTTTTTATTTGGCCCTCCGTCCATTTTACTTTGACACCCCTGACCTAGAGCCTACTCTATACCTGTCTCGCAAATACACACAAGTACACAATATGCTTGTCTAGTCTACCTTCAATATACCACAGTATGATTTCTCTCTGTGTGATTCATTTGAATACTTTACAATCTACCAGAACACTCCTTCACCTGACTTAATATTTCTCGTTAAAAACTGCCATTAAGTGGACAGTGTTTTTTAACCCTACGTCCATTCTAATAAATGGGGATATTGTATATCAGCACTTTTAAGTAAAATACTATTTCTGCTACATAATATTGGCACACTAAATATTATGACTCTAAATAATATTATTCTAACAGAAGCTAACTAAGAGGGTATTTTATTCAAAAGCAACAGACGCTCAGGCACTTGGGTCAAACCAAATGAGGGCAGAAGCCTTTATTATTTCCACTCCAGACACATGTTAAGTTAGTGATGGGAACATCACTTCCTAGTTTGTTGTTTCTTGGCGGCCCTCTTTGATGAGGAGGTGAGGCTTCTGGGAGCCCTGGATGGATGGGGGGCCCGAGGTTGTCTTCTTACAGGGCCTGGGGCCACAGCCGTTGTCTTTCAGCTGGTGCCAGCGGCGGCTGGGGGCGCAGGGGGTGGTGGTGTGGGGTTGGGGGGTGGAGTTGGGGCGGGGGCAATGAAGCAGCCCCTCTTGTGCCACTGCATGTCGCGAACACGTCGGACGGACTGGATCTGAGGCACCGTGGCTCCCCAGTCGTTCCAGTGCTTGTAGTCTCCGTGCTCAAAGATGTACTGGCGCCCCCTATAGCCTGGGAACATGTAGCCCACCCACCTAGGGTGGAATAGAAATGTACCATAATCACATGTACTCTTTGTGTCTGAAATTCTACATCTTATGCATTTCATTTGTATTGTCATTTAAATTCAGACGTCAATGGTAGGAGAGTTAAGGCAGTAATCAATGAATTATAGTAAGAAGTTGTAAGCGTATTTTAATCCAGACTATTGATTGTTTCAAACCAGAACATGACTGTGGACGCTGGGCAAAAATCCTAAAAGTATTAAGGAGAAAAACTGTATGAAGGTAAAAACATACGTTTTGTAGGCGTAAAAAAGATTAGCAAACTTGTGAAAAGATATGCAAACTTGTAATTTGTTTTGCAGTTTAAGAAAAGTCCATAGGCACCTCAAATTTGTTATAAGGTGAAAATGTGCATTCAGTTCATTGGTCAGTAAAAGCTATGGCCTGCCAATCAGAGTCCTCATGGGTATCTACCTGCAAATGCTGTAAAACATACCACTGCACGTAATGAAATGCTGCTTGGCAACATGTATGTCTGAGTGTTTGTGTAAAAGAGATGTTCACATTTCGACTGTATATTCTTCCTGTAGATGGTGTCAAACTGCTTACGTTCCGTTCAGAGCCTTGGCGCTGGCCACACGGTCCTGAAAGCCATGGACCCACATGCTGGGGACATCATCATCCACGATCTCCATCTTTCTCCCAGCATAGCCTGGGTTTTCAAAGAGGTGGAGTTTGTGATCTGCACTGTCCTGGAGAGGAATATAGCATAACAGGTTATGGTTATTACATTTGGTTTCCCCCTGCTATGTACAGCATTTGGGGCTTATTATGGGAGATAAAATAATAGTCCTTCAGCATTAACATCTGACAATTGTAAATATAGTAGTATTCCACCAGGGATTGAGCTCTGTATTCTCTCCCATAGGTTCAAATCTTAGCCGCAGAGTTTCTCAAGGGTACATCATTTTATATAACATTTTTATAATGTTTTGCCTTTCTTTCCTCTGAGTAGCAGGCATATCTATGTTCCATTATTATGTGCTGTGCACCCATCGCAAGCATTTTGGCTCCGCCTCAGTATTTCACTCCAAACTGGGAGAGTTGGGAACCCTACTTAGAAATAAAGTGACTATTGATAGAATAACTTTAAAATAACATCAACCACTTTTGGTCTATTTGCCCTTTAGTTTTGCGGGCTCCAGGTACAGCTGAATGCCTGTTTACTGTGAGTTGTCAGTAAGTTATCTTTACATCCTGATATACTGTTGTAAAGTGTTTCTCCAACCTCGTCTTGTCTGATTTGAATAATGCGCTCATGAGACAAGCTGGACAAAAGGTGATGTTTTATTGGGGAAATATGGCTTTTAATGTTTTAGGCTACATACAATAAATACTATGATCTCATAACTGATATATATGACTCAGGGACATGGGTGTTTCATTACAGAATGAAAATGAGAAGTAATCATAGTAAAAAAGTATTTTAAATACAACAACTGGTTTGTACATTGTGGGGTTACCCACATGTTTTTAAATTAACTAGTGTCAGGGACCCAAAAAGCATTTGACCTTGTAATGGTGTCTATTTACATTGTGTCAATAATTTTTCTATGTAATCTATCTTGTTTAATGCCCTTTTGAGCACCATATTGCAAGATAAAATTCCCATAATATTTGGTGAAAAATGGTAGTTGTGATTGTATTTTAATTCCAGGGACATACTGACCACTCGGAGTGGCCTGAAGGACAGCAGGCAGTTGTTAGTCTGGCTGTTGGTCCAGGTGCTCCAACGAGGATACTCGCCCTTCTCTAGAACAAACTGCTCCCCACCGAATGCCTGGCACTCAAATGCCACCCAACTGAGGACACAAACATTCATCGTACATCAACGACATTTGTGACATGCCTGACAGGCAATTGACAGAGAACTGTAAATGTGAGCAAAAGTGTAACTGAATAAGAATGATTTTCTAGAGGCTGGATATAATCATCTGAAAATGTTTTGCATATGAACTGTCAGTTAACATTTCTAACTCTGTGGTGCATCTCTTACCAACATTACAATCCCCCAAATATGAGTAGCATGGAATTCTGAGGCTAAGCTTCCAGCATTCTAATGCCTGTTGCACAATAGTTGCAACTGTTCTCTTAAAATGTGTGTTCTGCATAATTTTAAAGTACATTTCATGACTTTATCAAACCTAAAGATGCATCATTTTTTAAAAGCCATTTACACAGGTAAGTCTAATTTATACAAGCAAGTCCTTTTAACCTGAACATTTTGAATAATAATATAGCATGAATAAAAGCCATAGCTGAATAATACAGAAACTAGTTAAACACTAACATCGTTAGTCATAGGGTAAAATCCTTATGGGGAAATTAATGGTATGGAGTAGAAAACGAATGATAACACACAAAAACCAACCAGTGCTACACAAAAAGAATCCACTGCTATACTGCTCTTTTCAACTCTAGGAACACAGACGGTCACAAAAATCCCCATGGGACATTGACAACCCCTGGTGTTTTGTAATACCCTGGGCAATTTAGGACATTTAAACAAGTCACACTTACGGTCCTGATTCCACAATGATAGATCCCACCTTCTCACATCCCTTCTCGATCAAATCCTTACACTCGGCAGACAGCTCTACCTTTTTCCCACGAAAATTCTCAAACTCAAACACCACCACCTGCAACACGAAAAGAGGCAGAGGACGGTGGTAAGACATCATGTCATTAGTATAAAATGGGCTGAACAAGAACTTTAGCAGTGTCACATACTGCCTAAAAGTTCAGGTTGCATGCCAGAAGTATCAGGAACCAAACACCAACAGGTTTCTTGTAGCTCTAAGGTGACAGATTTCTCCTACATGCTGATTTCGGTTTGGCTTCTGCCTAATCTTAACTGTTTATGGGAAAAAGCTAACACTATGGGAAAAAGCTAACCCTATGGGCAAAAGCTAACCCTATGGGAAAAAGCTAACCTTATGGGAAAAAGCTAACCTTATGGGAAAAAGCTAACTTTATGGGAAAAAGATAACCCTAACCCAAGACCAGAGTCTAGGGGACGAGTTGACCCCCGCACCCACCTTGTAGGTTGCTCCTGCCCCTCCTTGGCTCTTCCCAGCGGCTAGCTGCTCCGGTGCACCCTGCTGCTCTGACATTGTTCCTCTGCATTCCAACACATTTTCAATAGTGAGTCACAAGCCAAAAAAGCCCAACACAACATAAAACAACATAAAAGGTTATGATGCCACTGGCGGCGTACGGTGCCACATCTGGCAGTCCGTCGACTGGACAAATTCAACAGCATGCTTTGTCCAAAATCTTGTATTATGTTGTGTTAGACGCAATATTATAGAGGTCAACCATTTTGGACAAGGAAAACAGCAAGAGTTGTAGGCAGCACGTGAACGACATGAACACACCTGGTTTTACCTGGTTGGCTTGTGCTTCACTGCACCACGTACGAGCCACACTCTCTCCGTTTTTCCTCTTTCTTTCTTTTTTTTCTTTCTTTCTCTTTGTCTCTCTCTTTGTGAGGGCGGTTGAGTGTGGAGGCCTGGCGAGCAGGCACTAGGGTCCGGGGGGGGTATTTATGGTTTATAAATGGCACACAGCAGCAAAAAAAACTGGGGCGGGTGATGCTGTTGATGCAGCAAGTCTGTCGCTTGCATTGTGTCCATCACACTGCCTCTCAATAGGGCTGCGTGCCCTTGGCTGGGGCAAATTGGCACCCGCTGCCACCCGGGCCGACCATGCTCGCACTGCCACCCTGCCAGTGGCCTGATGGTGGGCACACACAGACAGCGAGCCAAGAGGATTGAGAGAGATCAACCCCACTCAGCATTATTGGCCACTCCCAGCTGCCCATCTGTCCAGAGCCCCAACATCTCTCCTTTTTTCTCCTTTCTATTGTTTCTTTTTATTTAGTCTTCTACCACCTTCCCATCCTCTTGTTCATTTGCTGTAGTTGAACTTTTAAAAGATTGGTAAAGTTACTTTCAATTCACCAAAGTAACAATGAAGAGTGGTCAATGAGAGTAACTTAGTGGTAGTTACTATCTGTTAACATGTAACTCCTAAAATACGCTACAGTTAAAAAAATTCGGGGTCACAGAAATGTCCTTGTTTTCAAAAGAAAAGCAATTTCTTTTGAAAGAATAATGTTCTAATAACAATTTTATTTTATTAGAATAACCAAAAATGAATCGGTAATGCAGTGTAGACAATACCTATGATGTTAATGACTACTCTAGCAAGAAACAGGAGGATTTTCAATTGAATATGTACATAGGAGTATTATCAGCAACCATTAGTCCTCTATTCTAATGGCATTTTGTATTTACTAATCCAAATGTATCATTTTAAAAAGCAAATTGATCATTAGAAAACCCTGAAACCTTTTGTGCTGATTAAAGAAGCAATACAACTGACCTTCTGTAGTCTTGTGGAGTATCTGGAGCATCAACAATTGGGGGTTTGATTACAGACTTAAAATTAACTGAAACAAAGAACTTTCATCTGAAACACATCAATCTATTCTTGTTCTGAGAAATGATGGCTATACAATGTGAGAATTTGCCAAAAAACTGAAGATCTCGTACAACAGTGTATTACTCCCTTCAAAGAACGGCACAAACTGTCTCTAACCAGAATAGAAAGAGTAGTGGGAGGCCCTGAGGACAAATGAGCAAGAGGACAAATACATTAGAGTTTAGTTTGAGAAACAGACACCTCACATGTCCTCAACTGGCAACTTCATTAAATATTACCCGCAAAACATCAGTTTCAATGTCGAAAGTGAAGAGACAACTCTAGGATGCTGGCCTTCTAGGCAGAGTTCTCAGACTGTCCAATAAAATGAAAATATTAATATGGGCAAAAGAACAAATACAAACACCGGACTGATGAAGATTGGAAAAAGGTTTTATGGAGAGATTAATCTAAGTTTGAGGTGTATGGATCATGAAGGAGATAATTTCTCAGGTGCAGACCAAACGAAAAGCTGCTGCAGGAGTGATTGATGCCATTTTGGCATAGTGGAGGCAATGTAGTGGTGAAGTGGGAAATTTCTACCAGGTTAAAGAGATCTTGAAGAAGGAAGGCTAACACTCCATTTTGCAATGCAATACCATACCCTGTGGACAGAACTTGATTGGAGACTATTTCCTTCTACAACAGGATAATGACCCCACATCTCCAAACTATGCCAGAACTATTTAAGAAAGAAGCAGTCAACCGATATTCTGTCTATAATGGAGTGGCCAGCACAGTCACTGGATCTCAACCCTACTGAACTGTTGTGGGAGAAGCTTGAACGTATGGTACATAAGAAGTGCCCATCAAGATAATTCAATTTGTGGGAGGTGCTTCAGGAAGCATGAAATGAAATCTCTTCAGATTATCTCAATAGGTTGACAACTAGAATACCAAAGGTCTGCAAGGCTGTAATTGCTGCCAATAGAGGATCCTTTGACTTAAGCAAAATTTGAAAGACACAATTATTAATTCAATTAGCATACTATTTTGACATAAGAATCTATTTAGATGATTACTATACTCAAGCAACTTGATTGGGCAAACCTAAGCCTCTAGACAAAAACGCAGGGAAATAATTTAGTAGTCCAAGTTGGGTTTCACTATATTGCAAACATATAAAGATATGAGTAGGCTACACCTTATTTGTATCAGAGATGAATCTAGAAATCTGTAATTAATTAGCCACGAGTGTCTTTACAATGTTTGGTGCATATTTCTAAAGTGATTTTTTCGTGAAAAAGTAGCTTCTCCTTGGATTACAACAAACATCCTATGATCAACTCCTACTATGAGCGGAACCACACTATCGGAGATGTTGATGTCAGCTTAACAAAGTTTGTCCTGCCTCAATAAATGTTTTTACCAAATATATATTCTATTCTATGCAGAAACAGGTTTGGTATAGGTACATGAGAAGATACATTTGCTTTCTGATCTGCTGGAGAAGGACTGCTGTTGTAAATGTGTTCTATGGGTTTCTAACTTTGTATTCAATGGGTTTCTAACTGCTAAGCTTAGTCTCTCAAGCCAGACAGGTCCTTCTGTAATCTTTGAATGGGCTGAAAATGAAAAAGAAAGGGCTTTATAAAAATACATTTGATTGACTGAATTTAGGTGTACATCAAAGCTGCATTCCTACGGCACATAAAGGTTTAAATCTAAAATTCCTGGATAAGTAATGTGATAATAACCAGAACAACATTAGATGGGCTTTGGAAGATACTTATCTCACCATTGACTGTCCTGTGTTCGCTGGGATTTGCCGTGATAAAGCAAGGCCTAATTCACCAATGGATATCACAAAATGTGGGAGGAACATAGGTATGAATAAATAAAGATGGAATAGATAGGCAACCTGGCTTGTCTTTATGCAAGGTAAATGTGGTATACAATTAGGTGATGTAATACACTAAAATCAGGGACCCATTTTGGCCCATGGGCACCAGTCTCACAACAAAACCTGTGCATGTGCATCTTTATGTGCTCATCATGACATACCGTTTTTTTTATCTTTGCCTCTTTCTATTCATCACTTTCTCTAATCTATGTGTGGCACTGTTTACCTACATTTATACCACAACACACTTCTATGCACAACCCTATTTCTCTACTATAGCTCTACTGTATATTGGCAGGATGCCAGTCATACACCTGTCTTTGCAACGCAAACCACATGTAAATCCACTTCCTTGATTCCCTGGATTTTTCAGTCTACTTGCATTACAGTGGTCATATTGTATGTTGACACTATCATGCAACCAAGACACACCAGCACTTTGTCATGCTAGAGGATAGAATGACAACCCAGTTTATGGCTCATGGCAGTGGAAGACAGATATTGCTCTATATTCTCCTGTTACCTTGACAGAGTCCATGATACCACGTGTCCAAACAATGGTCCCTGGACCTTTAGAAGCAAAACAGACCCATATATCCTACTGTTACGTATCCTTGCTGTTCTGCCTGTGTGTCTGTATTAATTGCCTATAGGACACCCGTTGTTGCTGTTCTGGACTGAGCCAATCAGATGTCATCAGCTGATTCTTGAGAGCTGTCATTTTGTCTCTTTGTTTCTTTGCTCTGTCTACTACAAATTTCCCATTGTTCTCTGTTTTTATGCATCCACAGTGCTGGGTGCAGCAGGGGGAAATGGTTTTAGTTGAGATGCCCAAGGGTATACATACTTTCAAGTAGTTTGAAGCTTGGTATAATCACCCCAGACTAATAGTTTAGGGGCGGTTGTTACACTCCCTTGTATTAGTCAGGTTTTAGAGAGCTTAGGTGTAGTTAGGTAGGACCACTAATTTATCAAAGACAGGGAAGGGTGTTTTTGTTTAAAAGGCAGACTAGGTTAGGGGTGTTATTTTTCTTTACAGTTGTAGGTGGCACTGCCCAGGTTTTTCCCCTGCTGCATGTTTTTATTGTGTACAATGCATTTTTTCTTCTGGATTATATTCTTTGATTGCACTGCAGTTCCCAGGATGTGGTTGTGATTTTGTGGTTTGTATTTACCTTTGGCTTTAGTGTTGGGGTCCTTGCATTTTCCTAGGCTTATCGGTTGGTGTACCACCCTACTTCACACAGGACTCTCTCTTTTTAATGCCAAACCCACCATTGTTGTTTGTGGTGAAAAAGCTATATTTTTCTTTTGATGTTACCATATAACTCGATTCCAGTCAAAGTTCCACTGAGTCTAGGTGCTGATGTTTATGCATAAATGAAAGCATAGGCTTTCTTCTCGGAAGATGTTCATATAGCTTATTAGCACTGAGGTCGCATCTAATTGTAGTTTTTGTCCATTGGAGGCTTCATTACCAGAGTGCTGCCAGCATAATACACTGCTGCTAAAATAATGCTAATGAAGCCTTTTTTGGCCATCACTAGATTTGAAGACTGGCTAAACCAATGATTTAACTGACTTTGGAAAATTCTCCACCTGTGATCCATGGAAATATTTTACCTCAAAACTGACTTGCTTCCTCTTTCAGGCAAATTCATAACAGCATCAATTGATTTAAACCTATTTTTTCTCCTAACTGTTGGGTATTTTCCACTTTATTAAGTCAACAACCTTACATCTCATTTTGTGTTCTCTGACCTTTTCTTTGATGATAGGTGAAAAAGGCATATATAGTGTATCACTTTATATTTCTTCCACAGTGAAGCGGGAAGTCATGGGAGACAATAAACTAATGAGTTTCTATTGTAAAAAAAATGTATATATCAATGGGAAGATACTTCTATTAGATTTGGTTCTAGAGGTGCCAATAATTGTTACACATTTTCTATAATTATATTTATTTCTTAAGATTTTGAAACATTTTGTAACAACAATTACATTTTTCATCTCCAACTGTCAACTATAAACAGCTGCATTATATTATACTCAAAACTAGTTCGCTGCATTTAGATGAATATTGGAGTTGTTTATTTGCAAATGTGTGCATCGTCTGCAAAGTCTGTATAGAATATACTCATTCCTCATATCCGGTTACCCTATATGCTCAACACCCATTCTGTGTATGTACTATGTATCATCTGTGTATAGATTGTTTATTCACTCCTATGTTCTATATCGCCATTACAATAAGTACATGTACATATTCTGGGTGTGTCACTGTACATAGTGAATAAAGCTGAATCTAATTTGGATATAGGCCAACATTATTTGCTGATGTTTTTTGGGGTGGTGGGGGTTCAGTTATTCCATTGAATTTAATGGAACATGGCATAATAGCAACAGAGTTAATTCAATTTAACATTTATTCTGATTGTTATTGTATCTTTAGAAAACAATTATATAAAATACTTATTAATCAAGCAATACTCTTTTTCCATAAAAATATAAAACTATTAACACCTATAAGACAGCACTTGTTATCCTAAATGGTAGAAAGGCAAAACCTTAATCGATCTGGCAGGTTTGAACAATATCAGCTGATCAACACTTGGAAGAAACACTGTCCTGTCTGTGGGTGACAGTAACACTGTACAAGCATAAAAAATTACAAAGGTCCCTTTGCCAAATGTACCTGATAATTACAACAACCTCCCAAAAAACCTGACATACAAGTATAAATAAATGGAATGAGAGCCATGTGTCAAAATTGCAACAAAACAGGCATTTTGAGCCTGCTCCTTAAATCCTGTGTGTGTGTGTTTCAAATGATCATGTTTTTCTTTATATATTCTGAATAGAAACGTGGAAAATGATTGCAGAGAAGTGTCTAATGGTTCTTCATTTGTCTTGGATTGTTCATCTGAGTATGTTTCTGAGAAGGCACTTGATTGGAGGGAGTAGCTGTATAGGGATGTTTGGCAGCAGTTGGTTGATCTCCAGGTCATATGGGATCTTTTAGAGGTAAACAGAAATAACATATATTTAACAAGACACAGGACAAACAGTTCAAATTTAAATACAATAACAAAGCAGCTGTCATGTCCTGGCTATGCCCCTAGCCATCTTTGCGCTGGCTGGGGTCATAGTCAGGACATGGCCAAAAGAGATGGCTCTAGCCACCTCTATGTGCTTTGGTTTCCCCAATTGGAGGCAGGTGTTCGTTATTGCCTCCAATTGGGGAACCTATTTATGTTGAGTGTTTTACCACAGTGGTGTGGTTTATTTTGGTTGT
>JACXGJ010017983.1:0-10651 GCA_016801105.1 Esox niger
GGGGGGGGGGGGGGGGGGGGGGGGGGGGGGGGAGAGGTGGAGAGAGAAATGGGAAAAGAGGCAGAGAGGGTAGTAGGTATGTATGCATTCACAAAGCAGCTGTGACAGGACAGGGAACGGTCGACCTTCGCCCTCTCTGTCTTTCACCGGTATTCGGTCTACCTCGTCCCTTGATGGGTCAGCCCGGGAGTCCCCAGTGACTTAACAAAGCTCGGTTTAATTAACACACGTACGGTGAAATCCCCTCGGCGGGCAAAGAGAGGAAATGAGAGAGCGCGAGAGAGATGTTGAAAGGGTTTGTATTTGCCGCACAGGCTCTCTGGTGATGTCCCCTGGGCTTGGTTCTAGGTCTTCCCTTCTCTCTAAACAACAACCATGTATGCGTGTCTGGCAGACATCTCTGCTTGGATGTCATCCCACCACCTCAAGCTCAACATCAAGTTGACGAAGCTGCTGTATCTCCAGAGGAATGCTTGTCTGCTCCAAAATCAAGGTGGTGAGTCACTGCAAGTTCACGCTCTACAACATCTGTTGAGCACAAACTTACCACACAAAAGAAGAGGCCCAGATGCTTGTCAAAGCACTTAACAGGTTCTCAGGTTCGGACCCAGTATAATGTTCAACCTTCCCAAGTTCTCCCATGTCACCCCCCTCCTTCATTCCTCCACACACTCCACTGGCATCAGCTGAAGCTCACATCCACTACAATATATTGGTGCCTACAGAGCAAGCAAGGACCTCCCATTCTTCAGGCAAGGCCCGGAGCCCTATATCGTTACCCAAGAACTTTCTTCTGCTGCTTCTGGTTGCTTGACTGTCCCACTCCTCTGGTAGGCACTTCCGCATAGCCCAGTAAAAACTATTCTCTGCTCTAGATCCCCAATGGTGAAACAAGCATCCCCTTGAAGCTTTAGCTTGACCGTTTAAAAAATGTGAAATAACATAAATATCAAGATCCACATTTCCGTATTCATTTAGGAATACTTTCACATTAAGAAATATTAATATAATTCTAATAGCCACTGCACCTCATGACTTTATGGACTTTAACGTCCCTTCTTAGACCAAGAATGCGTCATTCCTAATTAAGGAGGAAGTTAATTAGACAGGTAGGGTATACCACGATGATACAGCACTTTTTCCATCAATTAATTTAAATCCCCGTGGAGAGCCTAAAGATAGAAGGTGAAAGCGCTAATCAGAACACTGGGGGAAACTGTCAGGAGACAACGGATTTCGGGGGACGGGGTTGGTGCAGGAGACAGACAGAGAAGGCTCTAGAAGACGAGACAATTTTAACAGTTCAGAAAATGTTGGCTGCCTGGTGTGCTACAGTGTTATCCTGAAGGTGTTTCTCTCACCTCCTCAAAGATGGGTTTGTTGTTGTTGACATCATCCACGCCCACTATAACCCAGGCGGTGGCGTGGAGCGGTTGTGGCCCTCCGGAGGCATTGTCGTCCGTAGCTGTCACATTGAGGACGTACTCCAGGCCCTGGAGCAGAGGAGGGGGGGAGGAACGAAGCCGGATCAACCCTAAAAATATACGAAAAGAGGATCACTACCCAGTAGCAAAGTTTGCCGCCACCAGAATCATTGCTGTTGTGTCACACTGTCTTCCAGGGTGACATCAATCGTCTAACCGTGACCCATGTAGAGACATGAATCTCTTGACATATGCACTCGACTGTGCAGCCTCATTCCTTTCAAACACCTTTCGTACTGTACTTCAATACAGATTCTCTTCTGAATGCCACCAACGTTTTCTTCCCCCAGTTCAGCTGGAGAAGAGGTTCTCCTTCCTAAGGCCTGCGCAGAGCATGTTCTAGGTCCTTCTACTTCCCTCATCTCATTTTTGCATAACGGGGAGAACAGAAAAAGAGCATCTGAGCAAACTGTTCTCTCTGTCACCACCCACATTAGTGGGTTCAGGATGAGCTGCTGATAATCTGGTGAAGCTCATAGATGAGAGCCCGGGGATTTCTGCTTTTTGTTGTGGTTTCACTCATCTCAGTTTGCCTCTTGATGAAACACAATTCTCTCACTTCACTTGTTCTGACTGTTGTCGACATCCTCATTAATTGTCTGTGGAAGACAGGGACCCTGCATGTATGATCAATGCAAGGCAATCCCAAAGACCATACAAAAATTATCAAGAATCTTATAATACACGTATAGCTGATCTCATGTCGTTTAACCATACAGTGCATATAAACCAATGCAAAAAAACGATAACAATAAATGCACTCTTCGATTTTTTTATCTGAACATATCGATGTTTTGGTGGATTCTGCTTGGTTGCCTTATGCCAATATGCATCATTGCAATGAGACACAACTGTTATGTCGCGCTTTTGAAATGTGAGGAGGCTCCCGACCTGTTGTCATAGCAGCCTGCCTTTTGCCTTATCTTCAAGATGCATGAGATAGGAAGACAGGGAGCGGAGGAAAGAATACTCGAAGCATCCTAAATGGGGTTGGCACTGTAGAGATATGATAGAGCAACTGATGTGAAATTGAATTGAAAGGGCTGACAAATGTTCTGCTGGTTACGGATCAGAGGGGAAATAAAAAAAGATGCATTGCACTGCCACAAAGTAAAGAGAACTCACAGCAGAGACACATATTTCTATAGGAGAGAATCAACTATGTTGTTAAAACAAAAAAATTGCTCCTAGATATACTGTACATGAATGTAGTTGTTTCCTCTGATGACTTCAATAACGGACTGCGCTTCAGTTTATTCTGTAACCTCTCCATCAACCTCTGCTGTCAGTTAGTATTGATATTGCATTACAGAAGTCCAAAGCATTTCACATGCAGCACAGAGCCAATCCCGTTAATCAGCAAGGACATTAATGCCATTATAGTTGTGTATTAGGAACGCTGCTTCCAAGCTTGAGGAGAAAATGATAAATGATCACCTTTCTGGCTGTCAATGGCAAAGTTGCCCTCCTCGTTGCCAGCTGTAATTGAGTACACTATTCCATCGCCATCTGGGTCCTTAGCCAGTACTGTAGCAACGAGTGTGTTGGGTCCGGCATCCTCCGAGACAAAGGTTCGATAGCTAGGAGGGATTGGTACCATACACACATGTTAATAGCAAACCCACACACACAAACACACACACACACACACACAACACACTGTCTACAGTCTATATCCATAACACAGTGGTGGAATCAGCAGCCCGATTGGAGTTATGAGCCTGGTTTTGCCTGTCACTGTGATTTAACCCCTGCTCTGGACCGGCCTTGCCAAAGACAAATGATCACGTCTGCGGGGATGTTGAACTCATTGAACAAATGGGCCCTTCACATAGCCAGCCCACTCTGTGCCATTTGATCCAGTGCCTTTTAAAATGTCAACAATGATTTGCTCGCGTGTGTGTTGTTGGAAAACTGGGATACCCAACCAGGAACAAGAGAGCAGCAGAGCTTTGGAGTGAGCTGATGGGGTGGCAAGGCTTGTTCAATCAGGTTGTAAGGCAAGCTGAAAGACAGAACATTTTGAAGTGAAATGACACTCGCAGGGAAAGCATGTTGGAGTGAGAGAGGGGCCGAGTCAGAGATGAGGCAGATTGGAGGCGAAAGGAGGTGGGACAGAGTCTGATAAACAGGAGTATTATGTAAGGGGTTTGAGAGTGAGTTTGAGAGAGTTTCAGTTGAATCGTCAGCAGAACATTACCATGCGTGTCGGTGTGTGTGAGTGTGTGTGTGTGTTTGCATCTCTGAGGTGATTGATGGTTTACAGAAGAACACTGATGGGTGATTCATCTCCGCCAGCCGTGGCAGTCGCCGTGGCAACATGAGTGACCTGTAATCTGTCACCCGGCTCAAAGGGTGCTTCATACGCCTCCAGACGGGACTGCTCAGGCATTTCAACACTGATATCACTCCTCCTTTCCTCTTACTCTCCCTCACTGATCTAAGGGGACCAGCCCGCCCTTCCTAACTGACTGACAGTCTGACTGTCTGTTTTACTGATAGTCATCAATTTCTTATTGTTGACTGCTCTTTGGGGTTTTTGGCTGGGGATGTGTACTTTGTGATGCCGTCTGAAGTAAAAAGGGCTTTATAAAATACATTTGATTGATTGTTTTTCTCTGTCTGTCTGACTGTCTTTCTAACTGTTTGCTTAGTGGGCTGACCGGCTGGCTCACCTCCGTCTGTTCTTTGAGGTGACCCCTGGACATGACTGGGCATCTTAGACGTGTTGGCACTCTAGCAAAAGTCTTTGATACATGACTGACAGAACAAGGCCTGAGCCACTTAGACGAGGGAATGCAGCCGGCCAAAATGAACATTTTCAAAATTGTTAACAGCCTCTCCATCTTCCCATATACACCCGAAAATCCTTTATACAAGGTTCCTTCATTTAGAGTTCGATTTCCACCCTACTTCTGAGATACTTCAGAGAATCTGAGTATAAAATCTGTATGGTGTTGCCCACAAAGACCAAAGAGGAGTTGCATTCCAATTATTTTTTACAATCTGTCACTTCTGCTTTAGGAACATTAAAGAATGTTCCATGATCATTGATTCATGAATTTATTAACACTGTATATCATTTACCAGTAAGATATAGTATAACCGTCATCCATGCACATTTTGTAAGTATACATATTGGCCTTTAGATTCATTTCTGTTTATCTTTCTGTTATTTAATTACATGCAATGGTGGAAAATTGAACAACACTACAACAACAGTGTTGTATGCATGATTATCTTACTGTTAGTGTTATTATTACAAATAAAAATAACAGTATTTAATTATCCTCATTGCACAGTGCTGCATTTACTGAACTGCTGCTACCGAAGCACCAAGATTCCTGCTGCTCGTTATAAATTGGCGCCCACTGTATGAAGATTTGTGATATGTTGAAGACCTCTGATTGCAGCAGACTGCTAGGTTACTGGTATTGGGTTTTGGGGTTGATGGGAGTAGGTTCGGGGTTGATGGGATTTGGGTTTGGGGGTTGATGAGAGTTGGGGTTGATGGGAGTTGGGTTTGGGGGTTGATGGAAGTTGGGGTTGATGGGAGTTGGGTTTGGGGTTGATGGGAGTTGTTGGGTTGGGGGTTGATGGGAGTTGTTGGGTTGGGGGTTGATGGGAGTTGGGTATGGGGTTGATGGGAGTTGGGTTTGGGTTTGCTGTTGATGGGATTTGGGTTAGGGATTTATGGGAGCTGGGTTTGGGGTTGATGGGAGTTGGGGTTGATGGGAGCTGGGTTTGGGGTTGATGGGAGTTGGGTTTGGGTTTGCTGTTGATGGGATTTGGGTTAGGGATTTATGGAAGCTGGGTTTGGGGTTGATGGGAGTTGGGGTTGATGGGAGCTGGGTTTGGGGTTGATGGGAGTTGCGGTCCGCATGAGTAGATCCACTCACACAGTCTGTGAGAACTCAGGGGCCTGATCGTTGACGTTGGCCATGCGCAGACGGACGGTGGCGGTGCCAGAGTGAGGCTCCTCCCCGTTATCCACCGCCATCACCACAAACTCATACAGGTGGTTGGGTCGCTCGTAGTCCAGGCGACCCGCCGGAAAGATGGTGCCATGGGGGGAAATGCTGAAGTCTGAGCTCAGAGTGTGGTAGGTGAGCTCTGCATTCAAACCTGTGTCGCAGTCAGTGGCTAAAACTGGGGAAAAGGGACAGGAGGGGGTCTTTCATTAGGCACCAAATGGAAGAAACATTGTGAGACAGGGAGGGGCTAGCAGAACACCGTTTTGGTTGCCCTGATGTGTCCTGCTGTATGCTACACTGGTCTAATGTAAGCAAAGCTACGCGATAATTTGTCTAAAGCACAAATCTGATAAATCTGCTGGCATGTGTCGAGATGGGGCTCTTACTATTGCCTCGCTTAGCTCTCCTACTGCAGCATATTAAACCAGTAGCAACAGAAAAAGAAGACAGAGAATGGGATAAATGGAGACGGATGTATAAAGAGGGGAGAACTACGGAGAGATAAAGTGTGAGTCATTGTGAGCCTGTATTACCAATCTAAATCAGAGTAAAGAGGTCATAGAATATTCTGTATTGCTGTTCAGAAATCAGTGCTCACATACACCCACACACACACACACACACACACACACACACACACACACAGCTGTGTCCCCGGCTTACCCTGCAAGAGAGAGGTTGCTGTGGTGACTGTCTCAGGGACTCCATCAACACTGTAAATGGACTGGAGAAATTCTGGGACACAGTCGTTCTCATCCGTTATTACCACCTGGACCTACTCAGAGGACAGGGAGAGAAGAGAGGGTATGTAAAGACTTGTACAATCTTTTGTCTTATAACAAGGTTTTTACAAGGTAATAATAGTGTTTTTCAACATTGTAAGATGATAATAAATCATTATAAACAGGTTACTACTTTAATGACGTGGTACTGTGCATGTTCACAATGTTTACGACGCATTATAACATCGCATTCTGGGAGAAAAACAAAGTCACGCTGTAGCTGGTAAAAGTTGCCAACTCGACATTTCATTTATCTTCCAGTTCAGTTCTGTTTCTAAAGTACAAATGTTCCCTGTTTTTCGGGCACAGCAAGACCCTTAGTCCTTTACCAATACAGTCTCTCTATTCCCCTCTATGCCCCCCCACACCCCCTCTCTGTGTCACCAACAGAGTGTAAAGTGTGAAGTGACAGCTGAGTAATAGCACTGAACTAGATGGAATGGGTTTACCCCAAGCCGACAGCCTACATCCAGCAGAGTCAGCCAGGCCTAAAGTTCTGTTTTCTATCTGAAATGGGGAGTGTGAAATTAATTCCTGACATGATAATTGGATGGCAAAATCATTGAATAAATAATTTGTAAGGTTTTAATAAATTCTGGCAAGCAAACTGACTTCCAGACAAAATGCTATAGGGAGATGCTGTCTGGTTTAGTCCACTTCATGGTTGTTGCAGCATTGCAAGACGCCACTTTGAAGTGCATATCTTGACTATAAATAGCTAAAACACACAATGAGACGCAGACAAGAAAGAAGAGTGACAAATGGGAGATGTAGGTGCCCATGCCGAACTGATGCCATCCTTCAAAGTCTTGCTTGACTGGAACAAATGTGAGGAACTCTTGAAATGAAGGCTAAACCAACGGCGACAGGCGAACACGCAGACACACACACACTTCATCGCTAACCTCTATGGCGCTGCTGAGGCCACCTTGTCCTTCACTGGCTCTGACCATGAGGAGGTAGCGTCGCTGGTCACTCTCGTAGTCCAGCGTGCGGGTCAGAATGATCTCCCCGGTCTCCGACTCTATGCTGAACAGGCTGCTTGGGTTGATCAGCAGGCTGTAGCTGATTGGTTGCTGTTGAAAAGAGATGGCCAACACGACCAGGAAGCTGGTGGAGAGACACACATAGTTTGTCATTAACGGTATGCTAATAGTGGAGTAGGCTACAGCTAAGTGGTTACGCTGTGCCACCAAGGATTTTCCCCATGTTGCATTTTTCTTCTGATGTCGGAACGTATGAAATTCAAATGAAATCCCTTATTCCCATACTGAGTTGAATTGTAATGCCGGTGTGCATGTGTGGGTGTGTTCATGTGTGTGCATGTGTATGTGCGTGCACGTCTGTGCATGCTAACTTGTGTTAACTCGTGTTAGCATGTTGTGTGTGTAAATTAAGCCAGGCCCCAGGTCTGTTTGCGCTCTTGCCATCTCCAATGCTGCCTCGTAAAGCCACGTTTGTTTTGACAACGAATGAAAGGTGTTTCCACGATAGCAGACGATGCCTGGCCCTCAGGCAAGCGCACGTTGTTTCCGGAGCTGGGCCCTGCCAATACTTACGGCTGTCCCTCTGGCGTGTTCTCTGGTATGGAGATGGAGTAGGACACATTGGTGAATTGTGGCGGTCTGGGTCCTGCTATGACCGACACCACGGCCGGAGCGCTGCGGCTGCCCAGGTGGTCAAATGCCACGACGCTGAGCAGGTACTCTCTGTCTGCCTTCCGGGGGAGATCCGTGGACAAGATGCGACCACTCTTCTTGTCCACCATAAAGCAGCCATCACCACCTGTAAGGTAAATCAGTCAGTTATATTTATATTTCTTAATCAATCAATCAGATTTTTTTGTATAACCATTTTTACTTCACAAAGGGCTGTGCGATTTAAATCTGCATCTCTACATGTATGGCAGCCATTACATTCCAGTGTCTGTTAAATTCCAACACAGACACACCTAATTTTACTTAATGAGGTACGTATTAGGTTAATAAAAATCTAATTTAATGAGGAAAAGTATAAGAACCACTGCTGTGGTCATCACTATCCTCTTGCAATAGGACCAGCTGAATGGCAAAAACAGTGCATGTAGTACCTCATAGGTCATTTAAATAAAAGACAACTATTCAGCGTGACAAAGAAGTTGAAAAGAAAAGCTTTGATAGAGGAAAAGAAAGGTTCAATTCTGGCTTTACAGGCAGAGGGATACAATGAGTGTCAGGTTGCTTCCATCCTGAACATTTGAAAAAAAGGCAGTTCATAACAACAGACATTGGGGACAACAAAGCTACAGACTGGCAGAGGGCAAAACCGACTATCCACTGACCGAGATGACAGTCAACTCAGTCAAATGTCACTGAACAACCGTAGGATGACATCAAGTGACCTACAAAAAGAATGGCAAACAGCAGCTGTGGTGAAGTGCACGGCGAGGACGGTTCGAAACAGGCTCCTAGGGGCAGGGCTGACATCGTGCAAAACTAAAAAAAAACATCATCAATGACAATTAAAGAAGAATCAGGCTTAAGTTTGCCATAAGGAAAAGACCATAAGGATTGGAATGTAGAGGAATGACGAGTCAAATTTTCAGCTTTGCCCAACACCTGGTCGTCTAATGGTTAGACGGAGATCTGGAGAGGCCTACAAGCCACAGTGTCTGGCACCCACTGTGAAATTTGGTGGAGGATCAGTGATGAATCAAGCAGATTTCTCTTTGTGAAGGAGGCATGAATCAAGACAAGTACAAAGTTATCCTGGAAGAACACCTGCTTCCTTCTGCTCTGACAATGTTCCCCAACTCTGAGAATTGGTTTTTCCAGCAGGACAATGCTCCATGCCACACAACCAGGTCAATCAAGGTGTGGATGAAGGACCAATAATCAAGACCCTGTCATACCCAGCCTAATCTCCAGACCTGATCCCCATTGAAAACCTCTGGAATTTGATCAAGAGGAAGATGGATGGTCACAAGCCATCAAACAAAGCCAAGCTACTTTATGTTTTGTGCCAGGAGTGGCATAAAGTCACCCGACAGAAATGTGACAGACTGGTGGAGAGCATGCCAGGACGCATGAAAGCTGTGATAAAAAATCTGGGTTATACCACCAAATATTGATTTATGAACTCCTCCTAAGTTGAAACATTAGTATTTTGTTTTTGAAAATGAATACGCATTTGTTTTCTTTGCATTATTTGAGGTCTGAAAACAATGCATCTTTTTTTGGTTATTTTGACCAGTTGTTATTTTCAACAAATACATACTTTAAATAACAATATTTTTATTTGGAATGTTGTCAGTAGTTTATAGGATAAAACATTTATTTTTATTTTACTCAAACACACTCAAATACCTATGAATAAATGGTAAAATCAGAGAAACGGATATGTTTGCAGTGGTCTCTTAATCTTTTCCAGAGCGGTACAGTATGTACTAAGTGTATTAGAAAAGCCGCATCTGACTACTACCTAACTACCTTAGTAGAATGTAATGGAAATTCAGTAACATTTTGGAAAACAGTGAAATCATTGAAGAACATCTCACACACCTCCTTACCAAATAATTTTGTCTCAGAGAATGGTCCTATTACTGACAAGAACACTTTTGTTGATGCTTTTAATAGCCACTATATTAGAGCTGGCAACCTCTTTGAAAAACATTCTGCAACTGCCTCATATTTAAGCAGAAAACATCTGATGATAGTCAATATTTTTCCCTTAGACCTTTCTCGGAAAATGAAATGCTCGATGCATTAATAATTTTAAATGTTAGGAAGTCGACAGGTCCTGATAAATTAGACCCATAATTATCTCAGGGGCAATAACACATATTTAATCTTACTTGGTCAACTGGGATCATTCCAATGATTTGGAGAACTGCACACGTGTTGCCTCTACATAATGATGGAGACACTAGTGTCACGTGTTGCCTCTACATAATGATGGAGACACTAGTGTCATGTGTTGCCTCTACATAATGATGGAGACACTAGTGTCACGTGTTGCCTCTACATAAATGTGGAGACACTAGTGTCACGTGTTGCCTCTACATAATGATGGAGACACTAGTGTCACGTGTTGCCTCTACATAATGATGGAGACACTAGTGTCACGTGTTGCCTCTACATAATGATGGAGACACTAGTGTCACGTGTTGCCTCTACATAAATGTGGAGACACTAGTGTCACGTGATGCCTCTACATAAAGGCGGAGACACTAGTGTCACGTGCTGCCTCTACATAAAGGCGGAGACACTAGTGTCATGTGCTGCCTCTACATAACGGTGGAGACACTAGTGTCATGTGTTGCCTCTACATAAAGGTGGAGACACTAGTGTCATGTGCTGCCTCTACATAAAGGCGGAGACACTAGTGTCATGTGCTGCCTCTACATAAAGGCGGAGACACTAGTGTCATGTGC
>JACXGJ010017984.1:0-10711 GCA_016801105.1 Esox niger
GGCTAGTTGATACAGGGACGTGGTTACTGAATGTGGTTTGAGCTGTTTTCCTTTCCATTTGATTGGCACATTTAGTGGCCTGAGCCACAAGGGTGCCATGAACATACTAGTGTAATTCCCTTTGTCATAAAGCTTCTATACGTTCCCTTTTTATTTGCTGTAGTAAACCCTCACCAGAAACAAATAAAACCTCCATATGGTTCATTGTGCTTCTCGTTCAGTAAACAGTCATAAATGGATAGTTTAATCTGAGAACACATGGACTATCGACAGGCTATCTGCGTACAGCGGCCCCCAGCCTTCCATTCGGAATGTGAGAGCTCAGCAGAAGTGCCAGTTATGACAACTACAACTGCAAGCCAGCTCACACTCTATCAAGTTCTCATAATCACCGCCTAGCTTCTTAATCACTCCGAAGGGTTTCTCCGTCCCTCTGAAGGTACGTCACCCGACATCTACACGCAGCCCAGCGGTCGGTCAGCTCCGGGTGGGAAGTGGTGTCGGTGCGGCCGAAGCGTCTCGCGGTGAAGCCCATCAAGCAGCCTCGCGGTCGTGTGCCCTTTCCTTGATATTTCGAGGTGAAGCCACCAAGCCAAGGTTACAGCGGGCGGAGGACAGAGACTCAGCGTTGTTCTACCTCTCTGACGGTCGGTGAGGCTGCTCTAGAAGAATAGGCTGGCGGGCTGAAAGTGAGCATGAAAAATCTCCCACCTCCACGCTGACCCATATCATCCATTATGTGAGGTGATTATGAGAGGAGAGCTGCCCGGTGCCTGCACGGAGAACAGGGAACTATAGCTCACTGTCAGCTTATAGTCTTAACCTGCTTCATTACGGTTCACACTACAGCGCCACTCACTGAGCCGTCACTGACCATGTTCAACCACCCTTCAACGGTCTGCATGGCCAGCTTTGTCTTCACACCGTACTCTGACTGTCTATGACTGAACCCCTGGCAGACCCTGCGTTCGTTGTCGTGTGAGTCGTTAGGTAAAGAAGGCCATTTCTGTAATATCTATTAAGAATACATTATTTTATGGATACTTTCCAGAGCCCGGTGCCATTGTTCATACAGGCCCTATGGGAGGACAGTATAAATATAGGACCTCTCCTCCTAAACTACAGGGAGAAATTTAGGAATTCTAATGCATAATCCACAAATGCAAATCAGAACTTCCTGAGCTCTGAAATAATATTAAAACCAAAAACCTCTATCAAAATTATTAGTCTTTTAATGAAATGTTCAAGAATGCAAATCCACAACTGGTCAGAGTGCAATTCTCTGTAGGGGAATTAGAGTGAGCGTGCTGACCAGGTTTATCTTAATAACTGATCTGAGCTCAGTGGGGAGGCTGTTAAGCCTAACGGTCGCAAGCAGAGCTCCACGCAATCACAGCTTTGCCCTCTGTAGCGTAGCCTCACTCAGTGACCAGAGCAGAATTAACACACACACGGCCATACACGCACACAGACACAGACACACACACACACACTCACACACACACAAACACGCCTGAGTGAACTCCAATATCACGTCTCTCCATTGATATGTGCAGTTAATTACATTGGGTTGATTATTAGTGTACTCAAGGCTGGGCCTGGGGAATCCATCCTAAATATATAGGTGTGTCATAGTGCATGACAATGCTGGCTGTGTTTGTACTGGAGAGTCGGCACTATAAGAATCACACCCACTTACAATAAAGTGAGTTAATCACATACACCCATCCTTATCAATCATTTACATTGTGCAACTTAGTACAGTCCTTTGACTTAATAATACATTTTGGGGACCAGAAGTCTCCACAAAAATCTGAGAAATGATTTCCCCAAGGAAACAGGTTCAAGGGTTATGTCTAGGTTTAAAACGTAAAACCTACGACTGGTTTTGTGTCAAAATGTAGGTTAGTTTTTGATTTAGGCTTATGTAATTATGCTTGAGGTTAGGCTTGGTCATTTATGTTAGGTTAGTTTTATTATAGGTATAGTGGTTAGGTTATTGAGGTTAAGGTAAGTGTTAGGTGTACTGTAGGCATAGGGGTTAGGTTATTGAGGTTAAGGTAAGTGTTAGGTTTACTGTAGGCATAGGGGTTAGGTAATTGAGGTTAAGGTAAGGGTTAGGTTTACTGTAGGCATAGGGGTTAGGTAATTGAGGTTAAGGTAGGGGTTAGGTTAACTGTAGGCATAGGGGTTAGGTAATTGAGGTTAAGGTAAGGGTTAGGTTAACTGTAGGCATAGGGGTTAGGTAATTGAGGTTAAGGTAAGGGTTAGGTTTAGGGCTAGGGACATGAAAAAACAAGTAGCTGCCATTACCTGACATATTACCTGTCCTGACATTGGTGGGACTGTGAAACAGTCTGTCCTTCATTATCAACCTATTAGGATTAGAACAGATTATGCTATTATATAGATATGAGGAAGAGACTAATGCTCTGTGAATTAACACATCATTATGGTAAGCTCACAGCATGGTCTGTGTGTCTGTGTGTGTGTGTGTGTGTGTGAGTGTGAGTGTGTATCATAGCAGGTATTTAATTTACTTGCACCAGGTATGCTATTTGTAGAGTGTTTTTACTTGATATCTGAACATGCACCCACAATGTATGGGGAACATCATGTTCTGCATGTTTGTTCTCAAACTCCTCTTTTCTTCTGTAAGAATTGGAGCCTTTCTGTAAATGATACACTTTTCTCTGGCAAGACAAATTCAATGCAGTGATATACTGAAGGTTAGGTAACCCTACATTTCCATTGTGTGGTTGGTGAAGGAAGAGTTGCCCTGTTGAGGTGGGTCGACTGGTGCTTCTATTCAAATCTGCCAGAGAGGACTAGTAATTACACTCATTTAAAATGTGCATTATTTTTACTTGAAAAATGAATAAATCAGCCAGGCAGAAAATTGTCCAGTTGTATCCTCACACTGTGAACACACATTTGAGAGAAGGGTCTCATCTTTCAGAGCTTTTAACCCTCAATCAGACTAGAAGTTTTTCTAAATTACATTTCAAAAGAGACTGACAGTCTGACACACACACACACACTCACACACACACACACACACACACACACACACACATACACACACACAAACACACACACATACACACATACACACACACACACACACACACACATATTTTAAATACTTTATTTGAATCCATAAATGTTAATTACACAAGGCATTCAAAAACAAATTTGAGACAGATAACCAGATATGTATGGAAACAGATACCGATGAGACCACATGTACCTTAACTGAATGTAGGCCTGAAATCTGAAGGCCACGTACTGGCGGTTTGTGAACCTGCTCAACACCTCTATGTACATTTCACAAGCTGTTTATGGTGTATAACAATCAATAATACCACACAAATCAAACAGCACAAATAAAACAGCACAATGTGTTGTTTAAAATGTAACTTTTTACCCAGGAAGTAATAGTCACTAGTTTGGCCTTGGTGGTTGTCATCTAACCAGGGTCAGTATCACCCTCCTGGTTAGCACCTGACATCAGTAGAGGTCAGGGGTTTCCTTCACTCTGAGTGGATCAGGCCTTACTACAGCTCTCCCTAATCTGGCCTAGTGTTACTAATCTGCAGTGTGGGAATGAAGTCAAATGATTTTAATGAATCCTTCCTATTCATTGCAATGCATTGCAATCTAACATTCTGGTTTTAAATTCCAAGAGATTCATCCTTTGAACTTCAACAGGGCCACACATATTCGCCCTACATTAAGAGGACATGATTCTTCAGACCTTTGAATGAATCCTTCTGGCCTATTCAGAATGGTCCTTCTTTAATGACACCCTAGGTTCTGGTGTGTAAGGCAGGACGACTGATAGGAGTCTTTAGAAGACACCTGGACCTGCCTCAGATTAGGAGCTCATTAGCATTTAAGGTGCTGTCAAGAAGTCCTGCCCACACACAGAGAGTGGAACAGGGACAAATGAAGCAGGATTAATAGGATGGTACTGCTAGCTCTATGCTATGCATGGGCTGATAGTGGGGATTGGCTGGCTAGGTCACCTTGGGAGGGAGGGGTGAGGGGAAGTAGGAGACGGGTTGCAAGAGGTAAGACAGGCAGGGGAAGGAAGAAATGGGTGGGTATGAATGGATGGATGGATAGAGTGGTGGGAGAGGGACTAGAGATATGGGCAGGGCAAGATGTGGGGAAAGAGAGAGAAGGAGAGTTAATGTTCACACAAAGCCCTGTCTTCACCTCGTGCTGATCAGGGCAGATTCAACTCATTTTATACTGTATACTGAAAGTAGTTCACATTATGACAGAGTGTCATATTGGGGAGCATGGAGACAAGGGGTTTTGGTTAGTTTTCAAACCCATATCACTGCTGCATGGAATGACAGAGTGTAGTGGCTGGAAGGGGAACCGGGTGAGTAATGGGAAAGATGAGGACAAGTCCAGGTGTGGATGATGATGGGCGTTGGGTCGGTGGCAGTCTGTAGACGGGCAACGCCGAGCATCAGAGCGAAGGGAAGGCAGGTGTCACCTTGGTTACATTAATTGTCTATTTGCTAGTGAACTAACAAAGTCATTAGGATGAATATGCTCCTACATTCTATTTTACTTCAGTGAATTGGTTTTATTTTTATTGTGTGCAGTTAATCATTGTGTCAGATGCCAAATCAAAGGTTTTCCTGAAATACGAAAGTAACAGAATTTACTATGTCCGAATTTAGCGGAGGAGCATGAAAGAGGAGCACTGAATATATAATATGTTGGTATATACATTATTTCAATTTGACCATTTATGATATGAAACGTGATCAGAATTGAAGTTGAACAGAGGTGCCTGAGGTTAAAGCAACATACTGTGTAAGAATCATAAACAGTGTTCCCTTCAAAGTGGGTGCATGGTCACCATTTGTGTTAGGTTCTGTTTTTTTTTCCTTTGATTCTGAACGTAGCTTGCCCTTCTGTATTATTGTATTATAACTGTGTCTTGTTGTACCCTCAGTGTGTCCCTATCTAAGTATCTCCTGCCCCAGTGTTTCTTGTTGGTCACTGTTTTCCTGTTGACGACTGTGTTTGTGGTGAGTCTGTATATTAAACTTAATCTATCATTGAAAAACTCTGTGCTTGTTTACTGCCTCCATGCCAAATCGTGACAATTTGTGCATGGATTGAGTAAATTTGGTTTGTTTTGGGGGGAGGGATTGAGCTCGAAAGGAGGGATTTTGGTAGTTGTATAAATGGTTCAATGCGCCACCAATGTGTTCTGGGGCCATTTGTCAGTGCTTGAAATTGTAAGGATGATCCAGAAGTCTATATGTAGACCACCGGACCCTACTCAGTCCTAACTCCAGTCCCAACGCTAACACCCATCTTCAGGCTGAACCGTTGTCTTGACCGTCCCATTACCACAGGTCCACATCATAGCCATACCTAAGAACACGCCGTACTGTCACTATGACAACCGGTAGACTTCTACCATCTCTTTAACGGAGAAGCAGGGCAGCAGCAGATAGAAAACTGTCAAAGCCTCCTTCCATTTCTTCACGGAGCCAGACAGGGAGAAAGAGACAGGGAGAGAGTGATCTATCTGTCAGGGGAGCGGAAGGAGTTTTCTAACAGTAGTACATTGACCTTGAGTGGCTACCATTGATTTCCAGTAACGCCTCCCAAACAGCGCTCCACACCCACACGCTGTGGCTCTCTGATTGGGAACACATTTCCCAAATTCCGATAGTGTGCCTCCCGCCCGGGATGATGGATAGTCCTCCTGTATCCAATCCATCCTCACCTGCCGCCGAGGAGGTGACACCTGGCTCTGATTTATCATCATCTACAACACCCTGCCAACCAACCAATCAGAGGACAGCATCCTAAACAAAGGCTCCACCCACTACCTAGAGGGTTCCATTATGGAGAAAAACAGATTTATTCATCCTGTGATGATAGAAGGTGGAGGAGAGAGGACAATGTTACTGTGTGATTATAGAAGGTGGAGGGGGGAGGACAATATTACTCTGTGATGATTAAAAGTGGAGGGGGGAGGACAATATTACTCTGTGATGATAGAAGGTGGAGGGGGGAGGACAATATTACTCTGTGATGATTAAAAGTGGAGGGGGAAGGACAATGATACTCTGTGATGATAGAAGGTGGAGGGGGGAGGACAATATTACTCTGTGATGATAGAAGGTGGAGGGGGGAGGACAATATTACTCTGTGATGATAGAAGGTGGAGGGGGAAGGACAATGATACTCTGTGATGATAGAAGGTGGAGGGGGGAGGACAATATTACTCTGTGATGATAGAAGGTGGAGGGGGGAGGACAATATCACTCTGTGATGATTAAAAGTGGAGGGGGAAGGACAATGATACTCTCTGATGATAGAAGGTGGAGGGGGGGAGGAGAGGGATACCCTGTGATTATAGTGGATTGATGAGGGGAGGAGAGGGTTACTCTGTGATGACAGAGGGGGGAGGAAGGGAGGAAGGGGTTACTCTGTGATGATAGAGCGTGGAGGAGAGGAGGAGAGGGTTGCTCTGTGATGATAGAGGATGGAGGAAGGAAAGAGATGCTAACTCTATGATCGTTTTCATGATTAATTAGATTGAATCAGTGGGAAAAAATAGAGAAGGTTTTCTTAAAGTGCTTCTTGCAGGATTCAAACCCATGCTACAGCCATACCTGCGCATCAATACTGTTATAGCATGCTTGGCCTCAGTACAGGATTTTATGAGATTCATTTGATATTCATTTCTCCCCTATAACAGAGCATGGAAGCAGAAGAGAGAATCTCAGAGCCATTAATGAACTAATCTAATTAATGTCCCCATGTCCCTTCTGCTGGCTTTATGGCTAGTTAAGAACCTTCTGCTATTTTTACGGCCGGTACAAGCCAAGTGTGAGCTATCTGTCTTTCACTCTATTCTATTCTCTCTTCCATCAATGGTTGACCAAACTCGAATGAAAAGCATTTTAGACACATTGCATTGCATTCCTGGTAGCCATGTCAGTTGGCAATGTCTAAATGAACTTTCCCTCAAACAAAGCCATGCAGCTATGCAAATCAAACGCTCTTTAAAGTAGCTGCCTTTGGAGTCCTTGTTGGAACACCCTGTTCTGAAAGTCAGTATTGAATGGTTGTCAGCCCAGAATCAGATCAGTGCACAGTTCAAAACAGCAGTAATGTCTTGTTCCTCTGAAAATGTTACTCTTTACAGTCTGCAGGATAAAATCTTTTGAGATGCATCAAGTAATTTTCAATTGTACAAATTGAGAAAAAAAGAAAATATGCCAAAGACGTCAAAATATATAATAACAACAATCAACTACTAATATTATAAGCAAACTGATTCAATGAAGACAACAACCAATAAAAAAAGTATATTTTGAATTCAAACTACTGCTACTGCAAAACTACCAATACAGCCTCTCTCTTCTCTCCCTCCACAAGCCCCAGCAGTTCCAGTGAGACTCACTAGGCTGCTTTAGCCTGGTAATCCGGCCATCACTATTCCATTAGCCTAGCGGACAAAACAGCTTAACCAAGCAGGCCCAGCACAATCAAAAACTAAAAATATACAACAAACTCCAGAATATATGACCACTTAGTCAATACTCGCCAACTCTCACCCTGCCCCCCCCACACACACACTCCTCTCTTTGCTTTTCTCCTGGCTCAACCACACTGTTCTCCTTGCCAAAGAGTGCTGAATGGATTAGAGATGGCATCAAAAGGATAAGATGTATTACCAATTGATTAAAGGGGAACGTGTCATTGTTCTCCTCATTGTGAAACTTAGGATTTGGACACAGCACTGATGTCTAATGCTGCTGATTTGGTGATGATGAAGAACGGCTGCTGTTTACTGGAGTAGATGTAAGGCAGTGCTGTGCCATTGTCTTCTAGCTGAAATGCATAGCATATGAGAGCTTGCAGATTAGCTTTGTGTTGCTCTTAGTAAGGGGGATGAACAGAGATTGAGAGAGTTCTGATCACAGCTCGGCAGAATGATGTTGACTTGCCGCTAAACTGTTGCCTAAGCAGACAAACTATCCATGAAACCAGCCAAACCCTCTCTGAAATCAGCCAAATACATTATTCACGTTGTCTACTGTCGGAGCAATTTAAACACCAGCAAGCCTGCTTTGGCACATCATTAGCAGAGATCTGAGAAGTAATTGACGCCAATGGTTTGGCCCATCCCAAAGCTGCCCTATGAATGGCTTCCACTCTAAACACAATACTCGGTTCAGATTGGTTGCATTGCACACAGGAAAAACCCAGTTCGGATCTTTTTTCAGCTATTGATTAAACCATTTAATTTTAAAATCTGAGCTAATCAGACCGGTCAAAAGACGATTTAATGAAGAAAATTTTGTTGAATTGAAATGGGACTTTCTGTATTATTGACATCATTGTAACAAACGAGGTCTGTTTTTTTCAGACACATTGTCATTCTGATGTTTCCTCGGTGAATCACATTAGAATTTTCAGAACTGACCCGTGTCTTTTGGACAAGTCGTTTCTGTTAACCCAAATCTAAAGTACTGGGGAATTGGTCAAATGCTCCGTTACATTCTGGGCCCTTGTGTGTTAAGAGATGAGACAGTAAGCCTGTATCAGCCTGTCTGTCTGTGGGCCAAAACACACCTCTTCTGACATTCAAATGATGCTAACACCTGTGAATTCAGGATTTGTCCAAGGCACTGGAACTAATGCTGCTTGTTATCTCACAAACTATTGTATCAAGATAGATCTAAGTAACCGTTTATAGTCAAACCTCAAGATAAGTAACAAAAATCGCAATTCCCCCAAATGATTAGTGTTCCCAGATAGTTTCACATATACATTTTTTCAAAGTCAATCTGATGAGTTGAAATATCAGAACGGTTCTGCCTGTGTAAACTCAGCCATAAGTCCTACACAGAAGGATTCTGCCCCAAAGTTGAACTGTACAGAGTCGAACTGTACAGAGTCACACAATGAACTGTACAGAGCCACACAATGAACTGTACAGAGTCACACAATGAACTGTACAGAGCCATGTACACTGCAAAATGTACACCCAGGGTGTGTTCCTTGTAGTGGGTTCCTTGTAGTGTGTTCCTTTATCAGCTCTGCAACTAAAGGTGGGAAAACTCAAACATTTACTGTTCTTAAAGAAAACAATACAACGTTATCCTCCACCCTGTGTTTTGGCACATCTGACCAGAACTCTGTTCTCCCACTACCTGCTCATAGGAACAAAAACTAAATCAGGAAGTACCCATAAACCTGCTGTTCCAGGCGACATGATGTAGCTCTATGTAACTGGATGTCTTAGACTTTTAAAGAGGTTCAAATCTGTAAGCCTGTGGGGCCTGGCCGATGTTTGTTCTCTCTGATACAGAACAAAACACCAACTGGCTTCAAGCACGCCACCATAGTCTCTGTGCAGAATGCCAAGGCCTCCTGCCTACAGTACATGACCGTCATCCAACAGCACTCCAATACAGTATGTATCCTTTTGTAGAATGAAGGGTTGGTTGTGGCTCATCTTCTCAACATTGCTCAAGTGCTCAGAAGGACTGGTCATGGGTCATGTTCTGGAAATGATCCTGGACAACCTCACAGACCACCTCCACGTATCTCTGGATGAAGCCGTCTCCATTGTCCTCCACATACCTGTTTTAGACTGTTCTTCATCAGCTCAGCATCTGCTCAGAGAGGCGGAGGCTCAGGACTTCGGGACGGGACACCTATCCCAGGAGCTTAGGGGTGCGGTGTGGAGTAGACACATCCATACGTTCGTGGAAAAATAGGTTAAAAACATTAGGAGCTTGTGTTTCCTGGCGACCGGCCGTCAGTGTTCACACACCTATTTCTGTTTACCACAACACAAGTGCATGGGAGGGGTGTGGGGAGACGGAGAGAGGAAGAGCCAGATGAGGAGAGGGTGAGACGGGTGCACAGAGGCTGCTGCCATCTTTCTTCATGAGGGAGGGAGACAGTGACATAGCAGTGGCCTTATGAATGGCCTGTCACAGGAAATGAGAACAGATTGTTCCTGTGTTCCGCTGGAGGAGAACCCTTCAAGCATCAGTGATGTGGATGCTGGTTAGCAGGACTCACAGCCCGGCTAGCAGCCATGCTGACGGACGGCGCTAAGAGACCGCGCCTCCTCCGCTGTCCTCAGGGCCAGGAGACAGGCCGGTCAGCTAGCTTGGACACTTCAGATGTCCCGTGTCCTCGCATTACCATGTCTTTTCTCTCTCTCTCTGTCTACATCGTCTTTTTCCTCCCATAAATGGTCACTGTGTATGTATTTCTACAGTTACCTGTTTCTATATTAAATCGTTTTTCGTTTTTTGTTTTACTTCATCCTGTATTTTTTTTAACTTAACTTTCACTACCTGCACATATTGTTAACAGAACCTTTACAAATTACATTTGCTTTGATTTCTTAGAAAGCCACACTTTTTATCGCTATATCTCTTGCTTTCCTTTCTCTCTCTCATTCTTTCTGTCTTTTTCCCTCCATCTCTCCGCCTCTCTAGCGTCATTAGTGACTGTCCCACATAGAGAGTTAAGGGGAGTTTAATGTGAACTATGTTTCCCAGGGGTCTACTTCTTTACTTCCTGCTGGAGGAATAAGCTGCCTATTGATTAGTTATCAGGACCTAATTGGTCTGCAATCTGCCTTGCCCTGGGTATATGACACACACACACACACACACACACACACACACACACA
>JACXGJ010017986.1:0-10647 GCA_016801105.1 Esox niger
GGTCAGCCTCCTCGCTGCCCGCATGTACTCCAGGTTACGGTGGTCAGTCCAGATGAGGAAAGGGTGCTTGGCCCCCTCTAACCAGTACCGCCATGCCGACAGGGCTCTAACCACGACCAATAGCTGACGATCACCCACATCTTAATTACGCTCCGCCGCACAGAGCTTCTGTGAGAAGAAAGCACAGGGACGGAGCGTGTTCCGACTCCCTGTTGGTTGGGAGAGGACGGCCCCAAGACCACATCCGGACGCGTCCACCTCCACAACGAACTGGAGCGACGGGTCGGAATGAGCCAGGACCGGAGCGATGGTGAAACGACGTTTCAGTTCCACAAACGCCCGCTCCGCCTCCGTGGTCCACCGTAACCGAGTCGCCCCACCCCTCAGGAGGGAGGTGATCGGAGCCACTACCTGGCTAAAGCCCCGGATAAACCTCCTGTAATAATTGGAAAAGCCTAAAAATCGTTGCACTCCCTTTACCGTGGTTGTGGTCGGCCAATTATGCACTGCATCAATGTGATGCTCCTCCATAGCCATAACTGTGCGAGAGAAACGGTTCCCCAGGAAGGACACGGACGACTGGAAAAACAGACACTTCTCGGCCTTCTACAGGTCATGCTCCAACAATCTAGCAAGCACTCTACGCACCAACGATACATGCTCAGCGCGGGTAGTCATGTAAATCAAGATATCGTCAATAGACAACACTACCCTTTCGCACAACATGTCCCTGAAAACATTGTGGATGAATGACTGAAAGACTGATGGAGCATTCATCAAACTGTACGGCATCACTAAATATTCATAGTTGCCAGAGGTAGTACTGAAGGCTGTTTTCCATTCCTCCCCTTCCCGGATACGCACCAGGTTATAGGCACTCCTGAGGTCCAATTTTGTGAAAAAGCGGGCCCCGTGCATCCTCTCGACCTCCGCAGAGATTAAGGGGAGAGGGTAGCGGAACTGGATGGTGATTTTGTTCAGTGCCCTGTAATCGATGCACGGGCGCAAACCACCATCCTTCTTTTTCACAAAAAATTTACTTGAGAAGACCTGTGACTTGGAGGGCCTAATGTACCCCTGTCCTAACGTTTCCTCAACATGCGGTGTTGGTTGCAGGTGATCATAAGGAGCAGGATAGTACACTCCTTAACAAAGCCCAACCCTGGTGGCCGGTTATCCAACGCTCTCGCAGGTAGGGGGCTGGTGAGGAACTGAAGGGGTATACGTGCGCGTTATGCGAAAGTCGATGAAATTCCCAGTAGCGCCTGAATCAATCTACTAGCGCCTTACACTGGGAAAACAACGGAAAACCGGGGAACTCAACAGGGATGGTGCAGAGAGTGAGTGGAAAAGCAATAGGTGAATGAGCATAAGCTACCTGGGGTGATGCGGAAGCGTCATGCCTGTCGCCTCTAGAGGCAGAGAAAGAGGGGTAGCACGGAGCAGCGGAACTGCCCCAGCGCTTAGCTGATCCCCTCTGCTCTCCTCCTCCTCGCCCTCTGTCCGGGAGTGCAGCTGTCCCTAGGTCCATGGGGACCGCGGTGTCCAGGTGGTGGGGTGGAACGAATTGGCCCCGCCAGGACATCCTAGGGCAGCTAGCATATTGTCGAGACGGATCGATGTTTCCACCAGCTGTTCAAACGAGAGGTTCACATCCCGACATGCCAGTTCCCTTCGGACGTCCTCCCGAAGGCTACAGCGGTAGTGGTCGAACAGGGCCCGGTCGTTCCACCCAGAACCCGCTGCCAGGGTTCGGAATTCCAGCGCCAACTCCTATGCCGATCTCGTCCCCTGCCGCAGATGGAACAGCCGTTCGCCCGCCTCTCTTCATTCGTGGGGATGGTCGAACACGACCCGGAAGCGGCGGACAAACTCGTTGTAGCTGCCCTGGATGGGCCCCTCTGTGTTTCAGGCGGCGGTGGCCCACTCCAGGGCTTTGCCGGACAGGCAGGAGACGAGCGAGGAGATCTTCTGGGCATCAGTCGGCGCAGGATGAATCGCCTGGAGTGCGATGTCCACTTGCAGCAAAAAACCCTGGCAGTGGTCCGCCGTCCCGTCGTACTCCCGGGGGAGCGGGATGAGCATCGCCCCGGCTCCGGACGGTGCAGGTCACCGTCACTGTCAGCTCGTGGTGGCGAACAAGGAGGAGCGGATAGCGGAGTCGTTTGGTAAGTATCGATTTATTCCGAGCTTAACAATGCTCATGGCAGTGAGACAATAACACACAAAGAAAAAAGGAGCAGAGGGAACATATATACTGAGGGTAATGACTGGATGATGATCAGGTGCGCTAAACGAGACAACAGGTGTGATGAGTTGATGAGATGGGCAATGGTGTCAGAAGGCTGGTGACATCGAGCGCCGAAGCCCGCCTCCTGCAGGGGGAGGGTGGGCAGCAGATGGGATAGTTGTCACAAAGATGGTAAATTGACTAATGAACAAATAGCGTATTTATGTAACATAGTTTAAGATGAGCTGACTCAGTGCTATGGCGTGCCCTAAAACCTGACTGGAATTCATCTAGAACATGTTTTTAATTTAAAAAGAAGGAAAGTTGGGGAATTTTGAAATGGGACAGAAATGATTAAGAACAGTTTAGTTTAGGTCTAGTTTATGCTTTTTAATGTGGGACTGGACCACTGCATGCTTAAAACATGAAGGGACAGTGCCATTGATGAAGCAGCTATTTATTATGGACAATATACTGGGACCAGTGATGTCCAGCACTTCTTTAAAAAGGCGTGAGGGTACAGTAAGAGATACAGGTTCAAACTGGTAAAGAGCAGAACATGCCAAAATATTCTGGCTGTGCGGGTTGAATATTTTTAAGAGTAAAAGATTGCAGCAAATCAAGTCGTTTGCCATGTCTTTTTTCTCTTAAATGTTTTATAGCAATCGAGCCTACCATTTATTTGTAGCCAATGTTACAAATCAGCCGTCGTAGTAATAATAACTTGCGTACCTGGTTGATAGTCTATTAGCACATGATGTTACAGGCTCAATCTCTACTCGTCTCTCTCTACTTAGTCTAATGTCGTTTAACCAGCAGTTATATACGTTGAGGGGCATGTTTACCTAGCAAAGCCAAGACAGTAATCCCCATGCCAACTGGTCAAAGTAAACATTCCTGTGGTTACCAGATCGCAACCTACAGGTATAATCTAAACAGAGGTTTCCCTGTTTATATCATTATCTAGGCACATTCACTTCTAATAAAACGTCCATTCATATTGTAGTTGTTAATGCTCAGATCCTACACCAATCTACAATCTTGGGGGTGTACAGCACACTATAGTTTGTTGTTGTAAGATTGTGGTCTCACTAAACCTAATCATTTGTTAGCCATTGATGTTTGTTTCTATCTTCCTGTACAATAAGTATTTCTAGCTGCTTCTCCACTGCGGATCTTTCAATCTTGCTGCTTTTCCTTGCTGGCTAACTGGGTGTTGGCAGCATCACTGCTATGGTGTTTTTTGTGGTGTTTATCAGCATACTGACTGTACTGGACTCTGAAGAAAATAAGCATTGTTACACCTGACAATGTGCTCTCCCCTCAGTTTGACATTCAGTCTGCTGAAACTTGTTCGCTTTCTGATCTGAACATCCAAGTGCCGATGCATTTGTTTTGGGCTTCCTGTAGGTCTTATAAGAAAGACACGTTATGCAACTGTTTTAAACAGAGGGGCCTAGTCATTAGTTTATTGTTATTATCTGGAAATGTGCATCCTAATCCTGGCCCCGATAGTCTTATGCTAGATCTTCAATCCCCCTCTGATTTTAAATCGAGATCTAGTCCTGGCATATTTCATTTAAATGTATGTAGTCTGTTGTTGCCAAAATGTATGGATTCATGTCTTGAGCTAAATAAACGGATGCTGATATAATTGTGTGGTCTGAAACCTGGCTTGAGAGGCCTGTCTATAATAGTGATATTTGTATAAATGGATTCAATGTATATTACACTGATAGAGTGAAGAAAGGTGGTGATGTAGCAATTTATGTGAAGAGAAAAGTCTGGGTAAAAGTGTAAACACCCATACGCCCAAATCCTAAATTTCCCGAAAAATCAACACTGTTTTATTTCAACTGGTGCAGGATTTAACTTATTCCTGATGTTGAAACTGCTTGGAAGTACTTACTTACCATTGGAAGGTTGCGTATGTGTCATCCCATCTGTGCTGGTGACAGACCATTCTGCAGTTGCGCACTCCAGTATTCAGCCTTTTCTGGAAGCCCTTGTTTCCAAAATATGCCTTTTTCATCAGAACAGAAAAATTACTGCTTTGCTGGGTGTTGACTGCAGTGCTGCCACTTCAGGGTAGTTAGAGTAGTAATCGGTGACTACTATATGAATTTTCCATTGCTGTCAAACAGATCACTTCCAACTTTAATGTTTGGTCTGTCGGGCACAGACTGAGTGTCGGACACAGGCGTTAGTGGCTAAGATTACTGTTACTCGAGAAAGAGCCGCAAAGATGAATTTTCCCGGGGTGTATATATTCAGACTTGGAGTTCCTTGGGTATCTGGATTCTGCACTCGTTAAGGCTCTTGACGCATATGCAACAGGTTGCCAAATCTCTTAATGCACCTAGGCCACACTGTGATGCGTCTGCAAAGAAATCATTGTGCTCCTCCCTGGGTCATAGAACTTTAGCGCAGGCTCCTCTATTATAGTACTTTTCAGGTTTTTGAAGCATTCTTCTTGCTTGCAAAACCACACCCACTCATTTTTCATTTCAAGGAGACATCTGTGTGTCGCTGATTGCGTTGACAGTTGAATTATGAATTTCACCAGGTACGTCATCATCCCTAGACACCATCTCGCGTTGTCTCTGTTCTTGGGATGTTCCATGTTCTTTATGGCTGATGTTTTACACAGGTCTGGCTTTACTTCTGCCTCAGAAACAACACCTTCCACAAAGGGTCAGTGTGTTCACAACAAACTCTTATTTGTCTTTGCTTAGAGTCAAGTCTAGCACTTGTCTCACTCGTGTGTCACGTTCTTCTCGCGTGGACCCCCATATGATAATGTCATCTATCAACGGTTTCTACCCCTGGTATGTGCTTGAACAGCATATGGATTGTCCTGTGGTTGACCTCTGGCGCTGATGGAATTTCAGATGAAGAAAACAGTACCTGCCTTCAGGTGTATTGAAGATGCATTGCTTGGAACTTGCCTCGTCTAGCTTCATTTGCCAGAGGCCTGATGACGGGTGCAGTTTACTGATCCACTTAATGCCAGCAAACTGTGACATGATTTCTTCTCTTGTGAGCAACTTGAAATGCTCTTGCCTAATGCCTTATTGAGATCCCTTGGGTCTAGACATATCCTCAGCTGTCAATTTTTCTTTGCCACTAGAACCAGTGAACTCACCTAGTCTGTAGGTTCATACATTTTCTTTATTATGTTCATTCTCTCCATTCTTGCAAGTTCTTATGTTTTTCTCTCAGTACGAGAGGACCAATTCTGCAGGCATGGACACCTGGAGTCACACTCATATCCACATGGAAGGTAATCATCCTTCAGGAGTGAGTTGTAGCCATTTTCAGTCTGTTATGGGACTACAAACACACTTTTACCAGGTTGACAGGTTGAGCCTTCCACAGGCCCTGAGTCCTAGGATTGGCTTTACACTCTTCTCCACGATCAGTAACTATGCCTTGATCTGCTGTCCCCTTCAAAGGTTACCATGCAGCCTCCTCTGACTTGTAATCTTTCTCCAGAGTTTTCTCTTTGATATAAGTTTTCTGTAGTCATCAATGGATAGGTTTACCTGGGCTCCAGTATCAAGCTTAAATGGAATTATGTTCTCATTTACAGTCAGGGACATATTCCATTCTGCTTTGTTATTGCAAATCTGGACAAAAGAAAATAATTCTTGTGGTTCTTCATTGACTTCTTGAACCTTTTTCTTCTTGAACCACAACTCTGCAGCATTGTGAGAAATGGTTCCTTTTTCTGCAGTTATTACATAATTTACCAAATACTGGACATGACTTTGGTTTGTGTCTGCTTCCACATTTGCCACATTTGTGGTCTGTATATTTTTCTCTCTGTTTCTTTTATAGAGCGTTTTGTGTGCTGCTCCTCTCTCTTTAATGCACACCATCTCACCCTTGCACAGTTCCTTAGCTTGTGCACAGGTGGTTCCTAGTGCTCTACGCATTTAAAGTATTTTCCAGTGACATCTTGCTTACATACTTCTCTCCCTAAGTCTATTATCAGGTACTCTACAGACTGTTCTGTCTTTGATGAGAGTGTCTTTCAAATGTCCAAAATCATATGTTATATTCAGTGTGTGTAACTCAGCTATGTATTGATAAAAACAGTTGTTTTTTCTAATCACAGTAAAAAAAACTGTACCTCTCAAACGTAATGTTCTGGCTTGGTACAAAATACCCTTCAAACTTAGCCATTAGCACTGTCAGAGTTTGTCCATTTGATATCCATTAACAAAATTAATGCAACCAGACGTCAAGGGAGAGCCATCTTTATTAAGCATGAGACAACGATGTTAACCTTCCATAGTTCTTTAATCCTTCTCCAATAATTACAAATTAACGCAGACTTTAATGCCAATACACATAGTAGGTGGTTACCGAATGTAGCCAACCATTACACTGTCTATTATCCTCCAATAAAAAAGATTTATCCTACATGGTACACTTGTATGTTAAGTTCCAACCTCCCCTATGGTCCATGGGTCTATCGATATTATCTATGACAGTCATATGCGCAGTTCCTAGCAGGAGGTGTGGACAGGGTGTTTGGGGCCTATCAGTATTGGCCACCACATCTTATCTATTGTCAGTTGTTCAGTCAGCACATATGCGTTGTGTTAAGTTTCTCATGCCATTTCCTGTCAGCTCATTCAAAGTTAGGTTTTCTTTGCCAGTCTGAGAGCTATTATAAATGTCCTTCTGCTATGACAAGCAGATTTTAAAAATGTTTTATTAAAATGCTTTTAATTTTCCCTAATCTGCCCAATCGCCACTTGCAGCAAGATACAGTCTCCTCCAAAAGCATTTGAACGGCAAGGCAAATTCTTATGTTTATGATGGTCACTGAAGACATTTGGGTTTAAGATCAAAAGATGAATATGAGACAAGAGTTCAGAATTTCAGCTTTCATTTTTTGGTATTCACATCTAGATGTGTTAACTCAGGACAGACCACCCTTTGTTTGAACCCACCCATTTTTCCAGTGAGCAAAAGTATTGGAACGTGACTGACAAGTGTTTCTTGTTGCCCAGGTTGTGCCTTTTAGGTTGATTAATCAAACATTAAATAACTCTGCATGACTAGTTTAAGTTTCCATCCTTGGTTTAAATCTATAAAGACTGTCTTTCTTGTTAAAGAGGATAAACCAACATGAAGACCAGAGAGCTGTCTATGGGAGAAAAGCAAGCAATTGACAAGCTGAGAAAATAAGGAAAATCGACCAGAGCCATTGGACAAACATTGGGCATAGCAAGCAGAACAATTTGGAATGTCCTGAAAATGAAAGAAACTATTGGTGTACTGAGCAACAGATTGTTGTGTGCTTATCAGGTGGGTGTTAGCCTATACAGTGGGGAAAACAGGTATTTGATATACTGCTTATTTTGCAGGTTTTCCGACTTACAAAGCATGTAGAGGTCTGTCTGTAATTTTTATCATAGGTACACTTCAACTGTGAAAGACTGAAACTAAAACAAAAATCCAGAAAATCACATTGAATTATTTTTAAATAATTAATTAGCATTTTATTGCATGAGATACAGTGGGGCAAAAAAGTATTTAGTCAGCCACCAATTGTGCAAGTTCTCCCACTTAAAAAGATGAGGCCTATAATTTTCATCATAGGCACAATTCAACTATGAGAGACAAAATGAGAAAAAATATCAAGAAAATCACATTGTAGGATTCTTTATGAATTTATTTGTAAATAATGGTGGAAAATAAGTATTTGGTCAACCACAAAGTTCATCTCAATACTTTGCTTTATACCCTTTGTTGGCAGTGACAGAGGTCAAACGTTTTCTGTAAGGTTTTCACACACTGTTGCTGGTATTTTGGCCCATTCCTCCATGCAGATCTCTTCTAGAGCAGTTATGTTTTGGGGCTGTTGCTGGGCAACACAGACTTTCAACTCCCTCCAAAGATTTTCTATGGGGTTGAGATCGGGTGAATGGCTAGGCCACTCAAGGACCTTGAAATGCTCCCAAAGCATGATGTTTCCACCCTCATGCTTCACAGTATGTATGGTGTTCTTCTTTGGATGCAACTTAGCATTCTTTCTCTTCCAAACACGACGAGTTGAGTTTTTACCAAAAAGTTCTATTTTGGTTTCATCTGACCATATGACATTCTCCCAATCCTCTTCTGGATCATCCAAATGCTCTCTAGAAAACCTCAGATGGGCCTGGACATGTACTGGCTTAAGCAGGGCGACACGTCTGGCACTGCAGGATTTGAGTCCCTGGCACCGTAGTGTGTTACTGATGGTAACCTTTGTTACTTTGGTCCCAGCTCTCTGCAGGTCATTCACTAGGTCCCCCTGTGTGGTTCTGGGATTTTTGCTCACCGTTCTTGTGATCATTTTGACCCCATGTGGTGAGATCTGATGGCTTCTAGCAGCGCTATGATTTCTGCCTCTTGTCCAGACATGGATGGAGATAACTTGTTCCTGACTTGTGTCACATACAGTTGAAGGACACCACATTGCACAGCCTGTGTGAAATTGACTATCCTCTGAGTAGCGTGAACGATCTGTGTGCCCGAATCTGGTCCGGCAGCTCTCAGTCTACCTGTTTCACAGGTGTGTGGATGGCCCTCTCCCCAGCCAATCAAGTGAGGTAGGATTCTGTCATTGATTGTGATTATATCTCTAGCCTGTACGTTTTCTTGCTGATTTCTTCCTGCTGTAGTAAGCTATAGGCCGTAGCTCACCTCCATGCTCCTGGGCTAAGATGCCATTCAGAGTGTTGTCCACTGTGTCAACTTGAACATGGAAATGCTTGATGGGTCGGGGAGGCTAAGAGCCGGTGCTGAACTCAGCTTCCAATTCAAGTTGGTGAAAGTCTCCCCATGCTCAGGTTGCCAATCAAGAACATCCGATGGTCTGGTCTTGCCCTTCATGAGAGAGTAAATAGGAGATGTGATTTTAGAACATTCAGGAATGTATTCCTGCAGAAAATTGGCAGTGCCTAAAACCTGTCTTGACTGGTCAGATCCTCTGACTGGTATAGACCAAAAACAATTAGCAATATTCCAACAAAGAAAACCAACAAACATTTGGAGGAACCTGGCTAAGCAATGTAGCTGAGTTAGCAACAATGGGTGTAACTTTGGGGAGCACTCCATTTAAATTATTGTAATCCACTGTTACTCTCCAGGTCCCATCTGGTTTTGGTACGGTATGGATAGGAGAATAAGTGACAGAATTCCAATGCCTAACTATCTCATATTTACCCAGTTTTTGGATTTTTTCAGCCTATTCCTTTGGGTTGATTTAGTATTATTTATTTATTTTTTGTATTATTTATTTACTTCCATGTCAACTTTACCACAGATTTGTCTTTTGCCTATTCTTTGTCATGTTTGTCTGTCAATTTCTGGACTGGACTTGGGAGTAGATATGCCAACATATCATGGTCAATTGAGGACTGGTAGGAAGAATTAGTTGAAAAAGAATCTATGACCTACATGATTATTTAATATCTAATAATCTGACTCCATATTGTTTGTAAACATATACAAACCTCAATTGACCATGATATGCCGGAAAAGGCAGCTAATCTTTCATCACAAACCAAACATTTAAAAGATCGTATGTTTCACGGCCTATGTTATCCTCAATGCCCCTAATCAGTCAAGTCCAAAAGACAAAGGACAGTGTAGCAATCCGGAACTCAGTGACGATCAGTCTGGACACTTTGATTCACGTATGCGAATGTGCCTATATCAATAATCATAAGCGCCCATAAGGTGTAGGTCATTTAACACGAACCATACAGTAAAATGGCATGTTCCTGGGTCTAACAGAAAGTTAATTATGCCCAACGACTCAGGGATGACTCGAATGTCATATATTCCTGGGCCAAACAAAACTGCATCGAGGATTCCAGGACTCAGGGACTCCTAGTCCAGTCGCTTAGACTTATTTATGTGTAGTCAGTTTAACACAATGATTAATAGTTTCTAACTAAATATTCAACCTTTGCATAATGTTAATGCATGACAAATAATGCATGGTGTGCAAAATTCTGGCGATGTAGTATGTCCCAATTGATCCCAATACTTGCATAAAAGCTTACTATATACAAAACAGTACATTTTTCAACATCATCCACAAAGTACTTAGTGTAGTACACACTCACCAAAATGATTATTAGGAACACCTGTTCAATTTCTCATTAATGCAATTATCTAATCAACCAATCACATGGCAATTGATTCAATGCATTTAGGGGTGTGGTCCTGGTCAAGACAATCTCCTGAACTCCAAACTGAATGTCAGAATGGGAAAGAAAGGTGATTTAAGCAATTTTGAGCGTGGCATGGTTGTTGGTGCCAGACGGGCCGGTCTGAGTATTTCACAATCTGCTCAGTTACTGGGATTTTCACGCACAACCATTTCTAGGGTTTACAAAGAATGGTGTGAA
>JACXGJ010017987.1:0-10648 GCA_016801105.1 Esox niger
CCTTTTTCCCTGGTCCTGCTTGTATGGTCAGGGCTGGCCTTGTTCACTGGTCCTGCTTGTATGGTCAGGGCTGGCCTTGTTCACTGGTCCTGCTTGTATGGTCAGGGCTGGCCATGTTCACTGGTCCTGCTTGTATGGTCAGGGCTGGACTTGTTCACTGGTCCTGCTTGTATGGTCAGGGCTGGACTTGTTCACTGGTCCTGCTGTACGGTCAAGGATGGCCTTTTTCCCTGGTCCTGCTTGTATGGTCAGGGCTGGCCTTGTTCACTGGTCCTGCTGTACGGTCAAGGATGGCCTTTTTCCCTGGTCCTGCTTGTATGGTCAGGGCTGACCTTGTTCACTGGTCCTGCTTTACAGTCAGGGCTGGCCTTGTTCACTTGTCCAGCTGTACGGTCAAGGATGTCCTTGTTCACTGGTCCTGCTTGTATGGTCAGGGCTGGCCTTGTTCACTGGTCCTGCTTTACAGACAGGGCTGACCCGCATCAGATTGCCATCCAAAAAACATAATGTCATCACAGAATATGTTAATCTGACACTAATGAAAGCAATGTTGTTTCCTGTCTGTGATGGTTCTATTTGCTAGTAACTGATTAGATATGGGGTTTATTTCACCGTCAACACTTTACGAAGCAAGTCGTGTCCAACAGCTTCCTCAATAAGGGCTTTGTGCCTCAGGGTTAAGGGGTTGTTATCCGGCAACCTGGAGTGGGGTGCCAGTGTTTCGGGGTGTTCCAGGTGACAGGTGTGAGGCCATGGGGTGTTGTGGTTTGCCGTTGCCAAGCAGGAAGCTGCATAGTTGGATTGTCTATGTCAACATGCTCCTCTATGTTCTGCGGTTGTTTACACAGAGGGACATGAACACTATTTACCATGACATGTTTCACAAAATTCTGTCATCATAAGACTACTGGATTGATATTGTTGTTGGCTCTTAAGTGCCTCTTCAACGAGTAAATATGGGTGTTTAACAGCTGGACGAATGTTAAATGTTATGCATGTTTAACCTGCAAGCAGTAGGCTGTGCCCTTGCATGCAACCCTACTCAGTCTGCCTTCAGACAAGTTACAGAGTTACGGGACAGACAGCTAAAATCGCAGAAGACGAACCAATCACACACATTTCCTCCCCACAGATACGGAGACAGACCACGGGAGAAGTGGACATTGTGAAGACCTGGGCAAGACCTACGGATTTAGTGAGACATATTTTAAGTCTTATATGTCCTTTTTAGAAAGGTTGACGGACAATTGCAGGGTGGAAATTCACTGACATGACAGACATTTTAAGATTACAAATACTTATTCAACTTTTATAAAGCTTTGTTAGAGGGCAGGAATCGGTGCAATGACACACAAGTTTCAAAAACAACATCAATCAATATTTTTCTGTGATGGTGGCATTTGTCCCCTGTTATGTAATAATGGATTTCTTTTAATCGTGAGACAACATTATTATGACAGCCACAGTAAAATGGCTGACGACGGATAGGAAATGGCGTCTTGGTTTTAAGGCGTCACCAGCAGCATCAATGTTACTTATCGGAAATGAAATGATAATGAATCTTCCCCTTCAGTTTTCTAGAGAAGGTGAATCTAGAGAAGAGTAGGAATCATGAAGGGGAATGTACTCCTGGCTAATCTGTTGGTGATGTGGACTATGACTGGTAGGTTTTGGCTTATAAAATTAATAGTTTTTATGGAGAGATGAGGAGTAGATGGTATATGTATTATGTTACTTGTCATTAGTAAAAGAAAAGTTAACTGATACTATTAACTTATACTGGTCTGAATGAGGTGGATATGGAATACATTGAATTATATATATATATATATATATATATATATATATATATATATATATATATATATATACATGCCAGATCAATGTTTTTGTCAATACTTCAGCTGAACCATTTTTGTCAATATAAAGAACCATTTTTTGTTTAATAAAGTGCCATGTTCAGAAGTATTTGTAAGGATCTAATGTGTTACAGAGAACCCTGTTTTACATTTCTAGAAAGAACTGTTAAAAACCTTTTTGAATTGCGCAAAATGTCTAATTAGGATAAGACCTTTTTATCTATATAGAAAGTTAAAGGATGTTCATGTGAACTGTTTCTAAAAAGAACCTTTATCTGAACATGTCTTTAGAGATCCTTTTGTTCATCCTTGTTTGACATGTTATATTGAGAAACTTGAGACATTGAGGTGAGCGTTCATTGACAAGTTGGAACAGATGGAGTTGCCTGAGAGGAGAAGTCAGAACCACTGACTGACTAATTTTTCTATTTGAGTCATAATTATGTTCAACATAGAGCCATCATGCAATCCCCCAAAAATCTGTGTGTATGCTAAATTGAAAGCATGAAACATTTTTGTCCACACAACAAATCATTTTAATTTATCTTTTCCATTTACAGGGTTTATAGATTGTCAAACAAGTAAGTGGACAAATTATACGATTTTGATTTTGAAAAACCTTTCTGGCTATTTTTCATAAAAGCTACTCTGAAGTGTTTACATATAGAAAAATATAGACACACATGGAATATAGAGTCTGAGTAGCAACAGAGACAGAACCTATGAGAGAAAAAATACCGTACATTGTCAGTGAACCAATTTCAGTTTGGTGACCCCAGATAAAATATTTTGTCATCCAGAATTGGGCCAATAACAATTAAACTTGTTTTGGGTGGTTGTTTCCTCTGCCTATCTTTATATGTAAAGCGTATGTTGCTTCCGCTAAATGACATAAACGTAATGTGTGCTCTTTGGCAAAATATCTTAGGCTGTGGCCCCACTCAGCCCATGAGAATGTGAACTAAATGAGTACGGGATTCATTCTGGCCTGAAGCCCTACTGTTCAGTTTTTTGTCTTTGTAATTGGTCCATGCACAGGTTGAAAGTATTTTCACCAATCAGAACCCAGTAAAAATGCTCCACTGGAGACTTGACAGTTTATCACTTCTGCCGGAATGCAATTTGATTCATCTGGCAGACATAGGAATCAAGGGCATCGGAGTGGGTTGTTTATTGAGGGGGTGGGACATTTTATATTTTTGACAAATTGTCCTTATAATTGTGGGGGGAGGCAATATCCTGCTTCTCACATTGAGGACCTGCTTTTATGCCTCCATCACTGTGTCATTCAAAGAAAATGTACAAGTTCTATAAATTCCACCAAGCAGTTCCAACTCTTGGTTGAATCTGATGCTGAGCAGCAAGACCTGCTCAACCTTTCACCAGGAACCTACATGCGTCTGTTGTACCAGATGTGTTTGAGGAAGTTGATACGTTAGCTAATAAGCATGCTCTGTTGGCACACATGGCACGTTCCAAAAAAACATCTAAATTGGTTCGCATTCTCATTGGCTTAGTGCTGACATGGCCTGAGTCTTGTTGCCTCGGACTTCCCTACTCAGGTGTCCAACACTGTTGAAAAACAATAACTATTCTGGTGCTAACAGCTGTTATCATTATTCAGAGTCAAAAATAAAGGTGACAGACGGCGCTAATGAGATCACATTGTCATGTGATGACGGTACGCTCCATCATGGAGAGGCATCTCTAAACCAATCTAATTGGAAATTGAAATACCAGGATGAAAACTCAGGGGAATATTCTTGCAAATATGGCGATCTAAAGGAAGAGAAAATATTTGTAAAATTTCGGAGTAAGTACTGCTATTTCCCTCAATGTAAATTGACACAGCACACTAATATAACTGGTAAATTCGTTTTTTCTTGGTTTACACGCCAATATTGTGTGTGTGTGTCAGTGTGTCCCTGTGTGTGTCCACAGCCTGTGATAACTGCATTGAGCTGGATACGACTGCGGCTGTTGGGCTGGTTTTAGGAGAACTGGTAGCCACGGTCCTGATTGGAGTGGCTGTTTACCACATCGCCTCCCAGCCCAGAGCCAAACTGGCCACCGGAAAGAAAGGTGAGCGACCAGACCAATGAAAGAGAAAATGGGGTCCCATGTAGACAAACACAAAATCCAAACCTGGTTGGGACCCAGTCTTTACAAATGAGTGTGAATATGATTTAATCCTTTGTTTATGTCAAAAAACTACTTAAGGATTTTGAAAATGTATCTCCAGTAGCATGTTGTTTTCATGTCAAAAGAGGTTTCACACAAGTCAAAAATGTATATAATATGTTGGACAGAAAAGAGATTGCACACATTTCTGAATTCACACATCCAACAACTCCCCAATCCACTTTGTTTTGTGTCTGCTCATTATATGGATAGGATTTTGAAAAACTAAAAATATTTGGTTTGGCTCTGCTTGAAAATACTAAATGTAATTTCTCTCATTACTAGCATCTAGCCAAATGGTTCTCGTCCAGAACGAGGCGAATGCACAGTCAGACAGCAGTGGGCACTATCAGGTATGTTTTTTGTGGATGCTTTGAGCCACAATACAGAAAAAACAAAATATTGATAACAGTATTTATTAGTTTATTATTATTATTATTCAAATTGTTTAGTGAAAAATCCAAACTGATCACACTCTTAGCATATTAAGGTTTGCATTCAAAACTGATTATATTTAAAATATCACCCAAAATAAATCACCAAAAGATCATCATTAATATTTTGGTGCAATATGAGTACATTAATTTAGTCATCAAAACATAACATTGTGCAATTCTCTTAGTAAAGTCGTTGTAACAATTAATTAGTTCAAGACCAGACAATGTAAGACACATGCTTCAAAATGAGTCTTTGAAATGCTTAAGGGAATCTGTTACAGTATATTACATGATGTTCAAACTAGGCAAAACTCTCTCTCCTACCCATCACAATTACATGCAAAACATTTCTACTGTATGATTGTTATCCCAATAATCAATAGAGATATATCCTACAATGATGGAAGAAAAGCTTTTATAGCAACATACAGTTTTTGTTGTTTAATCTAGTGTTACAAAAACTGTAGTGTGAAAAACAACTGAGAGATATGTAATGAATAAAATGATTACTACACACTTCCAAAATTTGCGTCCATCTTATGTTCGGGTTTTGCAAATGAGATAATGTACACATTAAAATGAATACCATCATTTTCCATACGCTGTGGGAAAAGGCTTTTGGCATGTTGAATTCAAACCTGACATTGGTCACCAGTGATGTCATGACATGGCTTCTCCATGAGCTGTTGGAATGAGACATGCTCATGGAGATGGTGTTCATAGACCTTCCACCTCCATAATGAGGAGATTATGGGATTGTGGGTTCAAATTCCACTGAGGTCACATACAGATCTGTGGGCATAGGATGGTTGATTCTTTATTTCAATCTGAACATAGTAGGCACAATATTGTAAATTATATACAGAATATTCAACAAATGGTTGAGTGATGATCAATTCGGAACAATAAGCATTGTGATTTAAAAAGGTATTTTAAAAAAGAGAAGAAAATACAACGTAAAGTTATGAACATAATGAATTTCAATGACAACGTCTTTTTTATCTTGTTTGTTGTACTCAATCTCAATGAATGTGAAATGCGCTTAGAATTTTGAGAAAAGTACCTTTTTTGTGAACTGTTGGTTTCTTGTCTAACACTGTTTCCTAAAAAATTTGGGACGCTGTGTAAAATGTAAAATAAAACTATTCATTGATGTGCAAATCTTTTCAACCCTATTTTCAATAATACAGAGACAACGGATTAAATCTTGAGACAACGAAATGTTATTGTTTCTTGAAAAATATATGCCCCCTTTGAATTTAATGCCAGTAAGACATTCTAAAAAATAACTGGGACAGAGGAAACAAAAGACAGGAAAAGTGTAATGCTAAATAAAATGTGGTGGAACCTCTCACACATAATTAGTTTACTTGGCAAAATGTCAGTGATATGAATGGGTATAAAAAGAGCATCCAGGAGAGGATGAGTCTTTCAGAAGAAAAGATGGGAATGAGTACAATGTGAAAGACAAATAGGACAAACAGTGCAACAATTTAAACATATGTTTCTCAATGTAAAATTGCAAAGGGTTTGGGGATCTCATCACCTAAGGTAAATCATTTCATTAAAAGATTCAGAGAATCTGGAGAAATCTCTGTACACAAGGGACAAGGCTGAAGACCAATACTGGATGGCTGTGATCTTTGGGCCCTTAAGCGGCACTGCATTAAAACCAGACACGATTCTGTAGTGGAAATCACTGCAGGGGCTGAGGAACACTTCCGAAAAACCATATGCTGCCATCCAGACAATGTCTTTTTCAGGGAAGGCCTTGCTTATTTCAGCAAGACAATGGCAAACCACATTCAGCATGTAGGGTGGCTCCATAGTATGAGTCTGAGTGCTAGACTGACCTGCCTCTGCAGTCCAGACCTGTCACCCACTGAAAACATTTGACGTATTATGAAACGGAAAATATGACAAAGGAAACCCTGAACTGTTGAGCAGCTGCAATCTTATATCAAGCAAGATATGGGAATACATTCACAATGACAACAATTAGTCTCCCAAGATCCCAAACGTTCGCATTGTATTATTAAAAGAAGAGGTGAGGCAACACAGTGGGAAACTTGCCCCTGTCCCAAATATTTGGAAACGTGTTGCTGGCATCAAATTCAAAGAGGGCATTTTTCAGTTTCAACATTTGATATGTTGTTTTTAAATTATTTTCAACAAAATATCGGGATAGATGATTAGCACAATAAATTAATACATACGCAGAGAGTTACTTGGTTTGCTGTATCGGACTGAAAGACAACAGGAATAATCAAATCACTCACGCGTAGTACGTACAGTAATGTTACAACTGAAGCATATTAGCAAACAAACCCAGATCGTCAGACCTGTCCACTTTAACTGGCCGTGATGTTAAGTCGAGTGATAAGTGTTATTGTAGGTGATGCTGGCACTTATTTACCACTAATGGTATAAACACTTATTCTTTCTCCCCTTTAGCGCCTGAATAAAAGACGCCAGGAAACGTCTGAGTACAGCACCCTGCAGGAAAGGAGATAATGACGAAAAGTTTTTCTGCATTACTTTTACCTGTCCTTGGAATAAGTTGTTGTTTGTGGAGAAGTCAGCTCCATACTGTCCACCTTGAAGTCCCTCAAAATTATATTTGATGTACATTGCCATTGGCTTTAATAGTTAATGTCATTCAAATGTTTGGTGTACATACATTGGCAGTTTGCCGTGTTGTTTGAGTTTTGATGAGTTTGATGTATTGCTGTGAATGAAATATGATTTTATTTTAGTAGTTCTTACCATATTTTTACATTCACACGTTTGTTGGTTTCTCATTCGGAACATATATGTGCTTTGATATGTTGACTTTCTGTACATTTTAAGTTTACTTTTCATTTTTAATAAGTTATTGTATAAATGTAATGTTTTTTAGGGTACAGACAATTGTCTGTTATACCTGTTTACCAGAAAGTTTGAAAAATTCGGGTTAAATGAAATGCAAATTAAATGGAAAGTCCATCACAAGTTATGGGTAGGAATTGTAGCAATAAATCCTTTACATTTGAGATCACTTGGTTGTGATATTATGTAGCCTTATGTAAATTATCTGACTTTCCATTCATTTTAAGACAGAACAGAAACCTTAGTGGAGGTTTCCATAGTGTCAGGTATTTTAATGGAACACTGCACTGGTTAAATAAGATGCTAATCGAGTGTAGTTTAGTGTTCGCTGCATCTAGTCTGGTAAAGTGTGGTTTCCTCAGAGAAGAGATGTAGCGGAAGAGCTCAAACAAAACAGCTCTCATTTGACTCAACCAACCTCTACACCAAACAACCCCCATATCCTCCCTCACATCACTCCCGCTCACGCTACCAGTACACAATAACATACATACACCTGTATTCATGTACCACATGCAGGCACCCATACACACAGACATAAACATACAGATTTTGTCCATTAAATCCTTTGTCTACTCCCCCCAGAGTTGGATGTACATGTATAAATGATTTGTTGCTGAATAGGGTAATTGCATAGCATGCTAGCTCTTCCTGTAGAATTCCAATCATTGCATAAACACTAGACATTGGGATGCAAAACTATTTTTGACCTGCTTCTTACCGGACTAGATGCTGTACATAAAATTTGAATCAAATAGTAAATAAAATGGTATCCACTATTTTATTTGAATCTTCTAGACACATGGCTTACAAGGTAAGTTTAACAGTTTCTAGACTCTCGTTGTCTTTACCACAGCGACCTACTGTACACTTGGTTCCCCAATCTGGGAAGATTCAATGCAGCTCTTGCTGTGTTGCGTACTGCAATAGAAGGCAGCACCACCATTTTCGCCCGGCATTACCAGCGAATCAGCATGAATCAAAACAAGGGGAAAAAGAATACAGTTCTCCAAAGGGTTTGCCAACAGTGACGGAGAAGTTCGGTTACCAGAAGTTGTCAGGAAAAACATTGTAATTTTACTAAAGTGTGTAAAACTGTGTATCAGATTAATGAGGCATTAACAACTACACATTTATTACAGTCTCATTTTCGCAACAAAAAAATATTATTTGGGGTGGGGTGAAATGGGCATGTTTTTGGTAATTATTATGTTTTTCTTTCTTTTTGTTTTTCTTTTTTAGTTTATCCAGAAAGAAAACACACCCAGTATGTTATTTTTGTATGTGTTCTTGTGTCGGTGTTTTTTCTGCATGTCTGTTCAATAAAAATATCTGAAGAAGAAAATAAAGGTCTTCATTGCTGAAGTCTCAAATGTTTCCTTTGAATTCATCAATGTAATCACCAGATCTAACAGATATCATTCCTCCACTGATGATTAGATCTAACAGATATCATTCCCACACCAATGATCAGATCTAATAGATATAATTCCCACACAAATGCTCAAATCTAACAGATATCATTTCCACACTGATGATCAGATCTAACAGATATCATTCTCCCTCTGATGATCAGATCTGATATACAGTGGGGCAAAAAGTATTTAGTCAGCCACCAATTGTGCAAGTTCTCCCACTCAAAAAGACGAGAGAGGCCTGTAATTTTCATTATAGGTACACTTCAACTATGAGAGACAAAATGAGAAAAAAAATCCAGAGAATCACATTGTAGGATTTTTAATGAATTTATAGGTAAATTCCTCAGTAAAATAAATATTTGGTCACCTACAAACAAGGAAGATTTCTGGATCTCACAGACCTGTAACTTCTTCTTTAAGAGGCTCCTCTGTCCTCCACTTGTTTCCTGTATTAGTGGCACCTGTTTGAACTTGTTATCAGTATAAAAGACACCTGTCCACAACCTCAAACAGTCACACTTCAAACTCCACTATGGCCAAGACCAAAGAGCTGTCAAAGGACACCAGAAACAAAATTATAGACCTGCACAAGGCTGGGAAGACTGAATCTGCAATAGGTATGCAGCTTGGTGTGAAGAAATCAACTGTGGGAGCAATTATAAGAAAATGGAAGACATACAAGACCACTGATATTCTTCCTCGATCCGGGGCTCCACCCAAGATCTCACCCCGTGGGTTCAAATTGATCACAAGAACGGTGAGCAAAAATCCCAGAACCACACGGGGGGACCTACTGAATGTCCTGCAGAGAGCTGGGACTAAAGTAACAAAGGCTACCATCAGTAACACACTACGCCGCCAGTAACTCAAATCCTGCAGTGCCAGACGTGTCCCCCTGCTTAAGCTAGTACATGTCCAGGCCCGTCTAAGGTTTGCTAGGGAGCATTTGGATGATCCAGAAGAGGATTGGGAGAATTTCATATGGTCGGATGAAACCAAAATATAACTTTTTGTTAAGAACTCAACTTGTCGTGTTTGGAGAAGAAAAATGCTGAGTTGCATCCAAAGAACACCATACCTACTGTGAAGCATGGCGGAGGAAACATCATGCTTTGGGGCTGTTTTTCTGCAAAGGGACCAGTTGACTGATCCGTGTAAAGGAAAGACAAATGGGGCCATGTATTGTGAGATTTAGAGTTAAAACCTCCTTCCATCAGCAAGGATATTGAAGATGAAACATGGCTGGGTCTTTCAGCATGACAATGATCCCAAACACACCGCCGGGGCAACGAAGAAGTGGCTTCGTAAGAAGCATTTCAAGGTCCTGGAGTGGCCTAGTCACCAGATCTCAACCCCATAGAAAATCTTTGGAGGGAGTTGACAGTCCGTGTTGCCCAGCGACAGCCCCAAAACATCACTGCTCTAGAGGAGATCTGCATGGAGGAATGGGCCAAAATACCAGCAACAGTGTATGAAAACCTTATGAAGACTTACAGAAAACGATTGACCTCTGTTATTGCCAACAAAGGGTATACAACAAAGTATTGAGATTAACTTTTGTTATTGACCAAATACTTATTTTCCACCATAATTTACCAATAAATTCTTAAAAAATCCTACAATGTGATTTTCTGGATTTTTTTCTCATTTTGTCTTTCATAGTTGAAGTGTACCTATGATGAAAATTACAGGCCTCTCTCATCTTTTTAAGTGGGAGAACTTGCACAATTGGTGGCTGACTAAATACTTTTTTGCCCCACTGTAATTTCCCTCACTGATGATCAGATTTAACTGAAATCATTCCCTCCAGTGTGTATTTTCCATGTTTATGCTCTTCATGGTCAAGGTTTTCACTGTGCACTATAATTGTTAAATAATCTGTGCT